>SCDY01001171.1:0-35351 GCA_004143825.1 Drosophila micromelanica
TTATATAGTTATAGCTAGACATACATATATTGTTATACATAATTTTATACATAGTTTAAAGCCGTATCTCTTATACACTTTAGTAGTTGTAGTTTTAATAACTTTGAATAAAAAAGTTTGACAAGAATTTTCTCCACACTAATCTGGCAAAGTTACATATATATATATAATATATAGTATGCACGCCATTAATGATAAAATGAGTTATGTTGGAACGGCACTTTGGCGCTCAACCCACTATTAAAAGTAAACTCTAAAACAACAACAACAGTCATAAACGCAACAACAACAACACTCATAATACACAAATTGCTTTATGTCGATGTCAGTTGCAATTGAGCCAAAAGCAGCTTAAACTAACTGAACAACAATAACAGCAAAAGCGCCAAGGGGACTCAAAATCCGTTAGATGCGTACAAACAGATACGGATACAAACATACAGTTACAGATACAGATACAGATACATATATAAATATGCGTACAGCAATAATATAGGCAACAGACAGTCACAACAGACCCGCAGACCAGTTATTCATTTTAACAGCGACGCTTTGTGACACATGGACAACAACAACAATAACAGAAAAAGGAGCGTGTGGTCGACATTTGACCCATCAAAACGTTATGCACAGGGAGAAAAAAGTTTGCAAAATATAAAAAATTTAAATAAAAAATATTATTTTATTCCTTATTTACTTCTGACAGGCTTTTCGGTTTTTGTTTTGTACATTAAAGAGTTTCATTAACAAGAAGCTTCCCAACTTTGAGATGCGTAAGAAGTTTTAATAATTCTGTGTTGCAAAATTTGGAAACTTAACAAGAATTTGAATAAGAAATGTGTTACTCTTTCTCTAAGGAGTCAATTTTTTCTTTGAATAAAAAAGTTTGACAAGAATTTTCTCCACACTAATCTGGCAAAGTAAGATTTTTTGCAGTGTCTCATTCACATAATTTAGGCAATTTCGCAGCTGTTTTTGTGATATTCTCTTTATTAAAACTTATGGTAAGAGTTAACAATGTTGTTTCCACAAGAACCAATTTTCTCGTAATGTGCAATTCGAATTCCCAAATGGTTTAAGAGCAAACTTGAAAAGATTTGACATGAGAATTCTTGGCAAATATTGCCAGCTAAGAATGTTTTGTATGCTCAACTGTATGTGAAATGTTGCCACTTTAAAAAGAGTTTTTTTTTTTGCAAGATTACACAAGAAATAAATATAATATTACACAAAGATTTCAACGATATTGTTGCATATTAAATTGCTTAACAAAAATTCAAAGAAATCAGCCGCGTTTATAATAAAATCATTTCTGCTCTATCAATTGGGGTTGCAAAACCCTCAATGTGTACCACATTTGAAAGGGTCAAAGTACTTTTGTAGGGCTCGGGTCACAAAACGATTGCCTAATGGGTGTGTTTTGTTTTTCCTTTACTTATTTTTTATTAGTTTTCAGAACCATAAAATCGACTCGTTTCTGGCTGACCAAGACATTACGGCCATAACTCGGCACTGCCCACTGACATTAGCTAATGGCTGTAAAACAGCCTGTGAAAGTGGCTCACACAAATATATACATATAAATACACATAAAGACTTCCTTGCAAATACCCAGGCATAAATGAATTAGTCATGAAATTTAATTACGTAATTAATGCAATTAATGGAGTCATTGGCAACGGGTCTTAGTAGGGGATCATATCAGGAGGTGTTGTAGAAATTGTATTAATTTTATCACGATTAGAAAACAATATAGATATTAAGTGCAGGAAAATTATATTTGATAAATGACAGGCAGCAATCATGAAAAAGCTTTGCACATAAGTTAAACGTTACCAGAGAAATCGAGTGAAAATATATATGTGAATTAATTGGAAAGATAATTAATAAGCGCAGTTATTATTAGATGATAAAAATAAAATATTTTATAAATTTTAATTGTATGCTGTCAGGTCAACAATTTGCTATTAAAACTTGTTAATAAATCGTTGTTTTTAATTGTATTGTACTTTAAGTTTTTGATTGCAAAAATATTCTACTTTTTTATTGCAATGAAAATACATATTTACCAATATCTTTTAAAGTTTCCTTTATCATATTTTCATTTTTATTTTAATTAAAAAACTTTAATATATTGAGTATTGCAATACACTTTTGGCCAACTAAAATTACAACTCTCCCTACAAAACCGTAAGTAACTTAATTCAAAGTTCCAAATTCGTCTTCACTTCACAACACTGACACCATTTAGGAACTGTGTACTATATGCAAATAGGTGAACCCACTTTGCAGGTTTCTTATAATTTTGTTGTTCTAAACAACAAGTAATTAGTTTCTCGTGAAATAGCAAACTAAAAACATGAGAATAAAATATGTAAATTCCATAAGCTGTGAAGACTCTCAAATACTTGTATATATGTGTGATATTTTAGCCTTAAAGCATAGCAAAACTGCTGGAAAACGCTGATAAAGCAGAAAAATTATAGTTCATAAAAATTAAAACTCGAGCGTTTTACGTTTTGGAACATCTGAAGGAACGTTAAAGATGATTCCCTTCTTCCCTTTTTTCGTTTTGTCTGTGGAAAACATACATAGGAGTAGATAAGAAAATTGTATTCTTGTTTTTCATGCCATTGCAGAGACTTTAAGACAATTGCCGGAGACAATTACTCGGTTATTTTATGCAGCTTATACAATATTAATATATAAAAGAATATTTATTTCAATAATATAGATCTTTGTTACAACTTTTACTATGCCAAATATAATCAAACATATAGTTTTGATCTATTCAAAGCATTTTTTATTGAAAAACAATTTGCATAAAACGTTAACTGATAATTATCGTGAAAAATTATTCAAAATTAGTACAAAAAGATTGTTAAGATTATTTAAGGGTATTTAAACTTTGTCTAAACGGAGTTAGTTCTTTTTCACTTTTTCAGCATTTTTCTTACGGCATTAAAAACAAAAAAAGCGCTGAAAGCGAGGAGCACAAACAATAGAGTCGTTTATTGCATTGATTATGAAATTTTTCATATTTTTCCCCCATTTTCATTTTCATGCCTTTTAAATGCTGGGAAAATACCGCACACATTGCTAGGTTACATATATGTATGTATAACAGGTTTACAGTTACTTATCATGTAATTACATACACCAGCACGTATCTGTGTGTGTGTGTGTGCAGACGCATTTCTGTGGGAACTGAAAATTATTTTACTTGCATCAAATTGTTATTTAATTTTCTATGGTATTTAATTACGTTAGTATTGTGCTTAAATTAATGATTAAATTACTCACTTGAATTATTTTTTTATTTGAGAGTCGCTCATTAACAATTGATTTATCAGATAAATGATATCTCAGCTGAAATGAGCTCTGGTTCTGCACTAGTTAGGAATGGTCTGTTTTAACTGTAAGCTGTAGTTAGTTGACTGTAACTAAATGAACATTACTAGATCTGATAATGCATGGGACCGTAACGCATGGCATACGTGTAGCAAACATTTTGGCCAACTCATGTTGCCCACACTACGCCCTCTCAGCCGTGTTTTTGTTACGCATCATTAGCAAGCTTTGGATAACTGTTGAGCCAATTGTGGTACCATAGGGTTTATTGCGTTTAGAGCGGTACCGAGACCAATGGCGTGACGAAAACTTATGCCAAAGCCGACGCTGATATGATGATTATTTTGCGCGTCGCAGTTTATATGGTAAAACGATATGATTGCATGATGACATGACATATACTAAAGTCTATTGAAGAGGCCCCAAGCAACCGCACGAAAAAAGCCAGACAATGCCAAAGTCAAAGACAAGGTTCAAAATAAAGATGGTATTCATATAAACGAAACTCACGATCAATTCAATTAAACTATTTATTGCTTATAGAAAATATTGCCCCAATTTTTTTTATTACCAGAAAATATAACTAAGAAATATAAAATAGATGACTAATAAATTTTAGAAAAACTAGAAAATTATTTACTTTTTTGTTATATTTAAAATTCCATAATAAAAATAAAAAAAAACATAATAAACATAAAATCAATACCATTTCATTATGTGAAAATGGTTTTACGTTTCCTTAAGTGACCTGTCTAATAAAAAACTTGACCATACAATCTATGATTTATAAGGTTTCTAATCATTTGTTATTAATTTATATTTTCCTTCCGCCTTTTCGCTAAATTTCGTGTTAAGTCGGCTAACATAACATTGATAAATATTTAAATATTTATAAATGTTCGTGTCTCTACACGCACCCATCTCCAGTGTCAACCGCATTGGATAAAAAAGTAATGCTTAAGACGGCGACGCCACCGGAAAATTGACAGCCAACAACAATAACCAAATCGAATGGAAGCGAACCGAGCACCGAAGGGGGGTGTTGCGAGATGGCATAAAAATCCAAGTATGAAGTAATGGAATAAATGGAACACAGCATGCAGCGAGTGGCTCTTGTGGGGGGGTCTAGCGTCTAATTTTAGTGACACAAGTTATTAGCTGCATGCATATGTGTGGGTGCACGACATTATCTAAACCCCTTCTAAATAAAGTGACGTGGGTAATCGATATGCCTTTATTGAGACCATGCAATACAAAATAGTTGAACAGAGAAAATAATTATAATTAATAATTAATTTTCACGTTAACATATTTAACCATATGTATATAAATTTTTGAAACAGAAATAAATTAATTAATAGCCTTCAGGGGCGAGAAAAAGAGATGAGGAAGTAATATCCAAATGTAGACCAGAGAAAATTGAACGATGAAAATAGCGAATTTAAGCTAATTTAATTTAACATGGAGAACAAGCTTGATATTTATCATAAATCACAAAAAACTGTCCCTTAAGACACATACAAATTTTACAAAACAACACATTTTCCTACACTTTGAAACTATCAAAATCAATTTATTCAAAGTTGATTTAGTTTGCAGCATCGGATAATCCCAGAGAAAAGTAAAGAATAAAAACATAAATACAAAAGAGACGAAAAAAATGGTAAAAGCTTCAGTAAAGAAAGAAATGTAATAGAAAACATTTGCCAACCGACCAAACACAGTTCCGGACAAAATTAATGTGTAAAGGAAATTAAATAAAAGAAAATAAAGTGTGTTGTTTGAAAGGCAGAGGGAAACAGTTTAATGAATAGCACATCATATCACAGTTGTAGATCAAAATGTATGTGACACAAGGGAAATGGTTGGGGAGAACAGAAAATCCCACCTGAAACGACATGTATTTGTATGCACATGGTTATAAATGCCAACTAACAGAGACATATAAAAACAGAAAAGTTGTGCTGCAGCTTTGGATGCTATGCCACCGAGTCCTGGTCCGTACCAAGGACAACAGAGGCGCCAAAAAGAAATCAAAAACATAAATCAACACACTTACATACACACACAAAGTAAATGCCTGGCTACGTGTTTAAGGAATTAAAGAACAATGCGGCACTTTAAATGGGTTGCGCGTTTCCAAGAACAAGATTCGCGCCATTTAATGCTCCAGCAACTGGACGTCTTACACATATATACTATATGTATATATATATTTATATGTACTTCCTATGTAATTACGTTTGCCGTACGAATAATTAAAAACACGACTCAAAGCATTTACAAAAGTTACAATAAAGGTACGTTAACTCTCTTACTTTAGCTTTCAAATTTCAATTTCGAGCCGAAATGTTGTTCACGTCCTGTCCGCGAAACACCCGTTGAGCTGATGCACTTGCAGAGACTAACTAAATGCACACGTCGAGGAGCTCTTCGCGCTTGCCGAACCAACGCAGAAGCCGAACAAAACGCAACTGAGCGCAGCGAACGAACGACCTCAACAACTTCGACAGCAACAGCGACGGCGACTTCAACTTCGCCTCGTTGACTCGGCTCCAACAGTAGCAACAACAACGCGAGCAAATTCGAGCGCAACAACAAGAGCAACAGCTGCTTGCTGCTCTCCTTTTGGAACTACCGACCGATGCGGGGGCCCGACAACTTGCGCTTGCCTCGGCTATCGACAGTAATGCGTCTTTTTTGTTTTTTTGTTTTAGCTGCCTTTGTGTTAAGTCGTGCATTTTCTGGTAAATTTTCAACAGTTAACTTTGGAGTTTTAACTTTAACAGTTCCATAAGTCAAAGTCTTCTTAAAATGCACATATGCCGCAAATAATTAGCTTGTTAAATTGCCTAGTCAAATTTTTTTTAATGCTCTTCTGACATGTTGAATTTGCAGTGTAAAATATGAAATTAGCCTATTTTAACATCTGACATTTTATAATTTTATGTGCCCAAGATATTGGAATAACATATTCTTAAATAAATTCAAATCAGTATTAAATGTAACATTAACATTTATTTTGAGTGGTAATTATGGTATGTTATATATTTTTATATAATGTTATTATACTGATCAAAAAATTCCAAAAAATTTACTTACTAACTTCAATTATTTTTAGTTTATGTTTTTTTTTCTAGATGATTTATGCATCCATTATCATAAAAACCTGTACATTTGTATACTCGGTTACAAAGTGAAAAGAGTAAATTAAATTCAATTCAGAGCTAGAGTCGCCAATTTTGGCATCCCTAAACATCCCTGTTCCTAATTTACAAACATTCTTAAAAGTATTAATAAATATGACCGATTTCCACTATTTAACCTATTTATATACTGTGAATGAGTATTTCGCAGTCAATTATACCTAAACCTATTTATTTATGTGTTTCCTGTTCATTATTTTTGCATATATTTTTAAAGAATTTTCTAAAATGATGTATATTTGAATCTCGATAATAAACAGTAAATCTCAATAATTCGTAAACAAACTATTGGTCCCCTGAGTATGTCATACATTTGGGTCCCCCGTTAATTCGTATTTTTATCAAGGTTGAGTTAATTAAAAGTTTTAATAAATCATCATAAATTGAAAACTTTAATAATTCTTAACAAATTGTTATTCCCTTAGGAAAGCTTTATTAACGTTTAATTTGTTATGCAAGCCATATAAAAAATATATTTTAAGGTTTACTGCAGAAAATTTGGACGCCTGAATGTGTGAAAATTAATGTAATGTAATGAATTGTAAAATCTCTTAATTCGTATATATCTTTTGTCAAAATCTCAATAATCTGAAAAGCCCTGTAATTTATTTGCAAGGTTGTTACATTTTATTCATTACGTTGTATTAGTTAGTAAGTAAAAAAAAACTGTAGTATAGCTTTGTTATAGTTGTTGTAAAGTTCTTGAACCTTGTTGCTTAGGAGCTATTTAACTTTGTAGAGTACTCGTACAGCAACAGCGTGGAAATCTTTACCATGGCATTAATCTGCGAACCGCTTAGCGCTCTGAGTTCATGTCTTTGGTAGGATTGGCAAGACTCAAGGGTGCACCTTGTTCGCTTGGGTGCGGGTGGGGGCTAAGCCGAGGCACAGTTGAGTGCAGCAATTAACTGTTGAGAAATGCCTGCCTGACTGCCTGCAAATAAAACCGCAAGGGCGCAAGTTGGTGGGGGAGCCCCAAACAGAAGGCGGCTGCTCGAGTGGCCCTAAAAGCCGCAGGCAGAAGCGAAAAGCTTAAGAAACAAAGAATCAGGCAACGTTCAAGTGGAGAAGGTCGCTGTTTATTGATTGCGGGAGACGCGACGCGCCGCAGACGAAAGCAAATATACGTTAAAACAGAAAACCAACGCAGACAACAAGCGCGAATTGGCACAGGCCCTTGAAAAAAAGCCCACGCAAAATGCGACGCGAAGATGACGACCAAGTGCAAGTGGCATTTACTGTACAGAGGCGACGGCTAAAAGCCTTCTTATTTCAAACTTTTGCATACCCCATACTTATAAATAAATTTGTCCACAAGATCGCCACTTTAGCGGCTTAGGGGCTTAATACAAGTATTTGTTGTTTTTTCCATGGGTATTACAAAGGCTTAGAGAATAATTCAAATATTTATTACAGTTTCGCTTGGTTTTATCTCTATTTGAAAATGCATAGTGAAAGCTTTTGCCACAAACAGCTTCTTTGTGCATACATCTTCTTAAGTCGACAATATTTACTTCAAATATCTTTATTTTCTTATTTTTTTTTAAATTCTATCTTTGAACAAAAATTGCACTTACAAATCTTAAACAGTTAATTCAATAAACAGTTTTGAAATTATTAAGTTTTTTGACAACTTGTATTTTTTTATTAAATATGTCGAATATAAGCAAATTAGACCAAAAATAATAAATTTTTTTAGTATATTTGTTTTGCATGTTTATACACTACAAGTTGATGACTGTCGATATATTTATATAAGCCACAAATCGGGCACGTCAATGGCCGACAAATGGCAGAAGCTCCAAAAGACGACAATATTTTTCAAGAGCTGCTGTTAAAGTTGAGGCAAAAAGGTTTTTTGCAGCAGCAGCTAGCGACTCATTGAATCAAGTGGCACAGCTTCTTAAGAATGTTGCACTTGGGTACGACCGACTGCTCAATACCCTTTTCACAATATAAAAATAGTTTTAGATTGGGGTCTGTGAAAGAATTTGAATTTTAGCCAATATTTTTCGCTTTACTAATGTATCAATGACTACTGTATTATTAATTGTTGCTATGCAACAAATCAATATGCCTTATACGCACCTTTTTGGCAGGGTATACAAATAATCACAAATAACGCAGTGACAGGACTTTTCTCCTGATTTGCAGGTCAATTGCGCTGCAGACAGCAGTCAGCAGTCGGTCACTGCATTGTTCACGTTCACATTCACGTTTTGCCCAACTTGGCAATACGCTCTGGGCCAGGTCCGAAGAGACTGTTGAGCTGCACTCAACTAAAACGTAACGGTAGAAAAGAGCCCAGTCAGCCGTCAGCCAGACAGTCAGACAGTCTGAAAGTCTGTCAGTTAGTCAGCGAGCACTCGAAGTGCGTGCAACGTTTGTCAAATTGCAAACTGCGGCGGCGGTGGCATCGGCAGAGCTTGCCACTTTCTGTTCCCATAGCCAACACGGCTCTTGATACTATACCCCATATAACCGCAACCGGTAGCAGTTGACAAAACCCAACCAAGCAGCCAACAACAATAGCAACAAAAACAACAACGACCGCAGCATTTGTAATGGAAATGGAAATTCCTGCATTGAAATCTCGTTTTATTTGCTTTGTGTGCGTTTTTGTTGCTTTTCTTTTTTATTTTTTTTTTTATTTTTTTGCGGTTTGTTATTGTTTTTATACCCTGTTAAGGGATACAGTGAAGTTATGAAAAAATATTCAACAAACGGGAGAGCCCAAACATTATATATATTTAAGCAGGAGCTAAATCAATATTTTCTTTTAACGGATCAAAGTCAGATTTAAAATTAAGATTTTTGTACATTTCTATCTTAGAATTTATTTTTAATTGACCCCAATTTATTTTTCTTCATGTTTATTAAGCATATTTTGAAGTTTTATACACAAATTTTGTATATACTATTTTTTTAGCTTTCCCATTTTGAAATTTCAAATGTTATTTTGGTATAACGCACCTCGAACCTCAAACATTATTTTTATTTATATTATATATTACATAACCTCTTAGCCAAAGTCTTCAACAAAGAGTTTTCACTGGGCACTTCAAGAAACAGCAGACCAAAAAATAAATCAACTTTTCTGTACTGAATTAATAATATATAATTTAGACGTGTGATATATGTTTTCAAGGGTATTTCATCTTCAACACTGAAAATGTGAAATGCATCTCCGTCTTGTCTTTTGCTGTTGATACTCCAAGTGACATTGCGCATCAGTCGTTGTTATTGTCATCATTGTTGCTGATGCTGCTGTAGTTGTTCTCTTTATTGTAATTGCACTTTTTGCCACATTCTCGAGTTTGTGTATATTAAATAGCTTTCATTAATTCAAGTCACGATATGCGAAATACCACCCAAAAGCGAAACTTGATTCCAATAAGGAAATGATTTTTGATTAAACATTTTATAGGCCCGAATTTCACCGGGTTGGGCTTACCAAAATGTGATTTCAGTTACAAATCTTGAGTTGTATTTTATTATTTTATAATCTACCAATGTCTATTCTACCTACAAACTTTTTTCCACTTTAATATTTATGTTTCGTTATATTTTGACAACGACCACGCTTATTTATCTGCTTGGAATATTTTCCTAATTGAATTTCTGCTTAATACCAAAGAACTCCAGTTATGAGACAAACTAATTTTCCTTGTCAACTTTTTTTGTTTTTGTATTTTCTTTACAGAGTCAAACAAAAATGTTATGTTTCTTTGTTCATAGGTAAATAGCGAGATAAGATATTAGAGTGGGGAAACCGACAGTATCTTGAAAAAGTTTTATTTATTTTTTTTTAATGTATTTCTAAGAAGTTTTTCCTTTTAAAAGTAATTTTAAGTAGTTTGCCATTTTTAAAAGAGTTTCGGTGTCTATTCCTTTTTATTCTCTTTAATTTTTTTGTTTATGTTTTATTTACAAATTTGTATGCCATTAAATTCGTGTTTTATTATTTTTGCTACTAGCCAAGTTAGCGTGCTGTTAACAAGCTGTTCCAAATCGTTAATTCACAACTCGCTAACAACAACAAAAATGTTAAAAAAATTTTTTTTCAACATTTTTAGCGTGTCATTGGCAAAAGTAGTAAATGTTGCGCTTTTAATATACCGTGTAAAAATTAAAAACTAAAACAAAACGTATACAGCAAGATATTAAGAAGCATATAACATGCTGAAGATAAAAATCTCCCTAGAAATTTGTAAAATGCAGACAACAAAATAAATAAAACGTTCTTAAATTGAAAGTTTTTACCAAACAATGAAAAAGTAGGTATAGGGTATTGCATAGTCAGGATGGGTGTTTTTCATGAACAATCATTAAATTTTGATTTGTGTAATTGCTGCGCTGATAACTGAAATTGATTTGATATTTTAGAGGTTTAAAAATTTGAAACAGAAAGTTTCATTCAGTTGATAGCGAATGTAATTTCCGGAAATGAGATAGTTATCAACAATTGATAAACACTTTAAAAACTTACAACAGTAATTAATTATTAATTATTTTAATAAGCTTATAAAGCAGTTTTTGTAAAAACCCTCGCCATGAGTCATTAAAACTATATTCATTGCTTCTGTTTGTCTAAAAATGTTACCGACAAATAAGGCGAACCTTTCATTATATGTACGTATGTAGTTACATGTATGTTAACATTCAAAACAAAAAAAACCAGCAAGCAAAGAGCAACAACAAAACGAGATTGGAAATGGGCAACGAGGTTCAAGAGCACAAATAAGTGTCTAGCTGTTAATGGGGCCACGCGGGGGGCGGCGGCGTTGCCAATAGTGTGTGAAAAAAGGTCAAAGAAAGCAAAGAAAAGGGAATGTATTTTTTTTTATATACTTGTATGTATAGTATACTCGTAAGACAAAGAGGAAAAGCACAATGCGACGCCAATTTGGAAAAGAAGGCACAAGGCATATGAATAAAAAAATGAAATAGAAGCATAAAATCAATTTAAACTGAATTATACAATAAAGAAAGAAATAAAGCATGCAAAGAATTGAGAATCGAGTTGAGAACTAAAGCGAAGCATGCGAAACTCAATGAATGAATGCGCGAATGAGAAGGCGAATTTAAATGAGTAAGCAAGAAAGCTAAATAAAGATGAGCTGCGGCGGCTGCTGCATAAATTAAAGACACCGCAATTTTGTAACAATTTGTAAGAGGAGCACCATCGGCGGCGACGACGACGACGGCGCTGGCAAAAAGGAGATGCAAATATTGTGGTGTGGCCAGACTGTCTGTCTTATTTTTGGCCAAACAAATTGAATACAAAGTGTTTGTGGGGGGGACAACAACCTTGACGCCTAGCGTCAGGTGTGTTGTAACGGTAATTGAACGCATTCACACACATCAACACACGGTAACGAGAACAACAACAACAACGTAGATAATTTGATTTAAGTCAAGCGCAAATAAAAATTTAGCTGTCTCGTCTGGTGAGTTGGTCTTTGCCGCTCAACTAAACTTGAATCCGGTTTCTTATATTTCTTTTTTTTCGCTCTCTGTCGGGATTATAAACAGAGGGTTGAATTCAAATGTGTGTGTTTGTGTAAATGTGCCTGTATGTTGTCAGGATGGGAATACTATTGATTGTTGTGACCTGCACTTTGTACGCACCTTGTTTTATACGCTGGTGTTGCCGAATTTTTAGTTTTTATTCAATGGACGAGCTGCATTTTGTTAAACTAATTTACACACACACATACACACACCACGGAGCGGTATCCTTTTATTAACACAATAATCACTTGTTGACTCGTTAAGATACAAAAACTATACGGTCTTACTTAAAGGCCCCTAATGTGGCCTAATATAGGTTTGTTAATGTTAATTTAATGTAAACAGAACTCTTAATCAATAAAACGCGCAGCATGCGAGAGGAAAGCGTTGTTGTTGGGCAAGACTAAGCGCGAGACTGCTGGACGGTGAGACCGTAAAAGGCATGCGGCAAAATAATATACAAATAAAGACTATCGATGACACGAGATTGTAAATATCGATGCTAGTTGATTGCACAGGAAATAATCGAGTATTTTGACGGTTAAAACGAGAAAATTCAAATTGTACCAAGCAATAAATAACGAGATTAATTAAGCGAGATTTTGATAAATAAATGTTGTAATTTACATAAAAATAATATTTAAATTAAAAATTTTATTTTAAAATGATGTACAAGTATGTGGCAATATAATTAATTTTGTGGGTTCTTTATGCATTTTGGGACTTTCCGTTGGATCTTAAAACAACTGTTTCAAAAGTTCATTGCTCACCATAGAAATCAGCTAAAAAGTGAAAACAACACAACCCTTGACGATTGTTAATTATAGTCAACATGTGACTTCTGCTGAAATGAACACGGAACAAGCACTGATAACAGGAGCGTACATTGATAATGAAAACCGGAGACGAAAGAAACTCGAGCGAGACGCGCTCTATTAATAATAATTTTCTGCCAGGCAAAACTCCATTGATGATCAGAGTTTAGTTACGTTGAGTCAGCGAGACCATGCAGTATTTGGTATCAATTCTTGCTCTGGCAGTTGCGCTGTTTGGGATCAGCGTTGGGGCGGCGGCGCCCAAGCTTCGCCCGGACGGACGCATAGTGAACGGACGGGAGGCAAACGAGGGTGAATTTCCGTATCAGCTGTCGCTGCGCCGCCTGACCATCCACATCTGTGGCGCCTCGGTGCTGGACGGCAGCTGGGCCATAACGGCCGCCCATTGCGTGGACGGGCACGAGACTCGGCCGCAGGAGTTCACGCTGCGGCTGGGCACCGTCAGGCGGAACAGCGGCGGCAGCCTGATGAGCGTGCGCACCATCTACAAGCATCCCTCGTACGATCCCACGGACATGAACTTTGATGTGGCCCTGCTGCGCACAGAACTGGGCGCCCTCACCTTGGATCCGAGTGTCCGGCCCATTGCGCTGCCGGAGCCGGGCGAGCCGGTTGCCGATAACCTCAATGCGATCGTTTCCGGCTGGGGCTACATGAGCAGCACCGAAACGGTGCTCTCCCCGGTGCTCAAGTACACCACGGTGCGAACGGTTAATCAGCAAAAATGTTACAACGATCTGAGATATCACGGCGGCGTCACCGAGGCGTAAGTAAAGCGAGATACATACGTCCTCCAAAGTACCCAATTAATAATCGATCTGTTCGCTGCTAGCATGTTCTGTGCGTCTGCACGCAACACGGATGCCTGCCAAGGTGAGTAACTCCCAAAGTAGACTCTAAAACGGATTAGGGCTACCCTGACCTTATTAAAAAATTACAAAAAAGTGATGTATCAAAGGATTGAAAAATATAGACCAGTCCGTTCGTCCGTCCATCCTTCCATTCGTATGTATCAACATATCAAACTAGGAAACTATAATTTAAATATATATAAAACTCGTACATGGAACGCGCAGACCAAGCTTATTTCAAATGATGTTATCGATCATTTATCGTTTCCCTAAATTCGTAATTCGTGTATTAAAACAATAAAGGACCTTAAATATAAAACACCAAAATTAGTTCAAAATTGATTGCAAACAAGTAAAAACATTCGAATCGGGCGTTACCGACTGCGTTGTACTCTTTCACAGGGCGTGACAAAGGAAATGATTCAACACTCTTTACCTTATTTGACGATTCTGTGGCAATTATGGATTTTTGTAATTCAAAATTTTCTCTGATGTTTGTGGGAGCTCAAAAACTGTGAAAGATGTATGAAGGTATTTCCGATTTTCTTGTTATCAATGTCGCAACCTTTGAGGGAGATCATGCCACAATCTACTTGCCGAATTTCACTTTTGTATCGATTTGCAATTATTCGTTCTTTTTTGGGGTTTTCCAAGCAATCTCTCTTTTGAATCGGGGACGTACCGTCCAATTGACACCTAAGCTGGTTGTTAGACATTGTCGACAACAAGCAATTAATTTCTCATCTGGCAATAATTTAAGTCAGCTTATCTAATCAAGTAGTGTGGTAAAATTAAATAAATTTCACAAGTCAATTAGCAGCAATTGCAAGCAGTGCATGCAACAACAATACAGTGGCTCACAGCTTATTTGACCCAGCTCCTGTCGAAATTTGAAATGTCTTTTAAATGAAAAGAGATATCAACTTACATATGTACATACACAAATGTGCGGTGAAGAGTTTAAGAATTCATAAAATTTTTATACCCTAAATTGAAAATGGGTAAATAGTTTTGTGAGGATGGTCTTTTTGTTCATGGTTCGGAGTCTAGATGAATTCTACATTTCAGTTTAAAAAAAAACTTTTTGGTCCAAATTCATGTAAAAAATTTTCGAATATATACCCTAGTGTACCCATATAAGGGAAGGTCTCAACTTTCCCCAGTCGTAACTTTGCCAAAACTCAACCGATTTTGATGGGGATGGTCTTTTTGTTCATGGTTCGGTGTCTAGATGAATTCTACCATTCAGTTTAAAAATAAAATTTTTGGTCCAAATTCATGTACAAAATTTTCGAAATTAAAACCTGGTGTTCCCCTTATAAGGATAGGTCTTAACTTTCCCCAGTCGTAACTTTGCCAAAACTCAACAATAAAATTTTTGGTCCAAATTCATGTAAAAAATTTTCGAATATATACCCTAGTGTACCCATATAAGGGTAGGTCTCAACTTTCCCCAGTCGTAACTTTGCCAAAACTCAACCGATTTTGATGAGGATGGTCTTCTTGTCCATGGTTCGTTTTTTAGTTATGCCTGAAAAACCGAGTCAAAAAAGCGATAAGTATCGATAATACAAAAACGAAAAGAGTTATCGATCATTTGAAATAAACTTGATCTGCGTATAGTATATATGAACCGAATGAGTCCTAGATCTGATTTTCAGCTTTTGTAGTCTTTGAATTCGACGCGTTCATAGACATAGACAGACAGGCAGATGGACAGGCAGACGTACATGGCTAAATCGACTCGGCTAGTGATCCTGATTAAATATATATATTCTTTATACGGTCGGAGATGCTTCCTTCTGCCTGTTACATACATTTGCACAAAATCATTATACCCTTTTTACCCATTTTCAATGGGTTCAGGGTATAAAAAGTAAAATTCAAGTAAAGTATAAGCAAGCAGTGCGACGCCAAGCAGTGCACGTACAGGCAGTTCATGTTATTGTATGGAGTTGGCTTAAATGTTTGTGACGACAGCTCGCAGCTGGGCTCAGGGTATCTGCTAGTCGGGCGTACCCGTCCAGAGCAAGCTTACTTGTTTCAATTGTTATTTAACATATTTATATTTTTAAATTTTTTAATACAAATTTTATTTGTACTCTCAGGCGACAGCGGCGGGCCACTTACCGCTAACGGTAAACTGATTGGCGTCGTGTCCTGGGGCGTGGGCTGTGCAGGTAGGATCCTAAACATCACCCCAAACATAACCGCTTATTATTGATCATTTGAATTCCCATTAGATCCCTATTATCCGGGTGTTTATACGCGCTTGTCACATCCAACGATCAGACGCTGGGTCCGCTTGTTGGCCAAATTGTAAACTCATTTGTGCTTCGACTGCTTATTAAACAATTAATAATAAATATGACGCTTTAATTTCGACTTTTAATTCTCGTTCGCGAAATAAACATAGTATATTCGAGTTCTGTTCTCTTCATTCTAAGCTTGAAACTTGGAATATATATGCTTTAAGATTTTTGGATACGTCTACTGGGGCGTGGCAAATGGATCATACCCATATTCCCACGGTAGTATTAAGACTCATCTAAAGATCATAAGAAAATTGATTTGGAAACTCGAAAAAACATTTTTTGCAAAATATCTCACCTTTATAGTTTCCGTTTTCCAAGTACCCATACAATTGAACTAGATAGCGGCGGTTAATTTTATTTTCCAGCTGCAATTTAAAATTATTATAGTACGCTAAATTATTTATTATCTGCTTATAATACCATCATAATTATAAATATTGTGAATTAATAAAATAAAATAGTGCCCAATCTTGCTGAACTGATTAATATTTTTAGATTTATATGATTTCAATTTCAAGCATAAAAAATCGGTATTTATTAATACTAATATTTATTGAACACTTCGATTTAAAAATTGAAGGAAATTTAAAAATACAATAAATCTTATACCTGCTTAATTCGTTTGCATCAAAGTACTCACATTTAAAGTGCGCGCGCTACTGTTGTGCTGTGCCCGGCAGTTATCGATAGTTGCGTGCCCTGCATGCGCACATCGCTAGACTGCCTTCTTATTGGAAAATTAACGCACACAACTTTTCGGCTGCGGCTTCGTTCGAGTGACGGTTTAATTTAGAATTTAAGTGGTTGGCATACGATTAAAAGTAGCGTATTCTAATCAAACGAATTGTGTGGCCAACTAAAATACGAACGCGCCGTAGAAAATTAAAGGAAAACTGTGCGCTGTCGGCAGCTAATCAGAAGTGTGGGAGTGGCAACGGCAACGGCGTGCATTCTTGTTGGGGGTAAATGCCAATTAGCCAACTAACCAAATAGCTGTTTATAAATAAACCACGCCAACAACAACAACAACAACAACGTGTGTTCGCATCTTTGAGCAGTCTCGTGGTGAATGTGGTGGCGCTGGTTGTGGCTCTGCCTGAAGATGATATACAAGCTACTCTGCTGCTCGGTGAGCCTCGTCTTCTTCTGCTTCAATGTGCTCTGGTTCTTCTGCAACCTGGCGATACCCTGGTGCATGCTAACGCTGGTCGTCATCTGTGTCGCCTCCAAGTTCGTAAAGCTGCAGCGCAGCCCCAACGAGAAGCGTCTGCTCAGCATGCTCAACACGCCGGACGACTGGCCCAATTACTGGCCAATTGCGAATCGCGGCGCCGGCTACGATGCCCCCGAGAATTCCCGGGCAGCTGTCAAAAAGGTTTGCTACTGAAAACTGGGTTAAAAGGGCATACTGGTTTTGTGCCCATCTATGTAACAGGCAGAAGGAGACTGTTCGAAGATCATTAAGTATATATATTTCAGATCAGCTTCACTAGCCGAGTCGATCTAAGCATATTTATTGAAAAATATATTTGAATCTACAATAGCTTCCTATCAAATAGATAAACAAATTAAATGTTTTGTAGATTCTGAAAAAATTCTGATTCACATTTGAATATACTAAAGCACTTAAATGATTTAATTTATCAATATTTTTTAGAAACTCAGACCGTCTTAATTGTTCCAATTTACTTTTACAATATTTATAAATTTTCAGTGTGCAGGGTATCTTCAAGTCGACTCCGCTTAACAAGTGCATTTTTACATGTTTTGTGTTAGATTAGAAAACAGTATATATGGAGAAAGTCGATGAAACAAGAGCAGTTAATTCTTTGGGGTGTCTATAACATTTCTTAGGTCTTCGATCTTTTAATAAAAAAGTCATATTTTCAAATTCGCCAGCTCCGACTGCCATTTCAGTATTTTGGGTGTGTGTGTTTGGTGGCGTCAGCAGACGAGGGTTGGTTTCGACAGTCAAAAATCAATAACATCCCTCTCTATTATAGTGCCTTGCACGTGGCTACCGCAATGTCCTGCTGGATGCCGGCATAACGGCCTGCAATGAAATTGTTATTGCCAATCGACTGACTGTGGAACGCGCCGGATTGACGGGCAACCTGTCGCATCACACGCTCCACGAGCTGCAGCAGCTGAGCATCACGGAGCATCATCCCATGGGGTAACCAATAACAATGATGATGATATTTTTCCAATTGCCAACTAATTTGCTTTTATTGCAGCTCCCAGTACGACAGGGAATCGGTGGCCACACTCAAGCAATTGGCCGATTTCCTGGAGGAGCAGAACACCTCGCCCACACTCTTCCTGCACGTACAGGACACCAGTGCACTTATGATTGATCAGCTGCAGAAGTTCATGGCCACAAACGAGACGTTCACGCAGCGCACCGTTATCATCAGTCGCTCCCCATTGGCCATCTATCAGGTGTGCTCCACTAAGATCATAACCATAACCTTGCCATAACCCACATACTTGAGAATCGAATCGAGTTGAGTTTAATGGGTTTAAGCTCGTTAACATTTTCCCAAGCTTTAAAGTTACAGCAACATTTACAGACAGATTGCTGAAACCCTCCTCTGAAGATCGCACAAAAAGTTTATTTTGGATATGCCCAAGGGGGGTTGGTGGCAAACAGATCAGATCTATGCATATATCTTCGAGGCGGTTAAGCCGCGAATATCCATGGCACTCTCAATTTTAGAGCTCTATTTTAAAAATCGAGCACAAATTTAAAAAAATTATTATTTTTAAATTTCAATTCAAAAAAAAAAAAAAAACAATTTTACGCAGTCGGCCATTCAATGTATTTTTTGTATAGTTTTCTTGAGATAACTTAACTTGAATTTCGTCATGACTGGGTTCGAGACCGTCCAGAGGCAACGATTTTTTTCATACTCTTTTATTATTGTTTATAATTATAAGGCTAGTGTTTATTTTGTATTGGTAAATGGCTTTCGATTACACATGACACAGGTTTATTGTTCTTTATGTTCTAGTGCCTAAAAAAAACGTTATATATATGTAAATTTATTTATTTATTTATTTAAGAGTCCGATCATAACCCATATACATGTATGCAGGTATCTAAAAAATTGAAACTAAGTTTTTACGTTTTTCTGTTTTTTTTATTTTGACAGCTGCGAAAATTGAGACCCGAAATCATTTGCGGCCTTTGGCATGAGAGTTATCTATCGCTGTCCATACTCAAGTCCTCAACGCTAATTACCTCAATTTATGGCGCAATCTTGCGTAATATTATTGCGCCTGTAATTGGCATAAGTGTTGTCTTTCTCAACAAGGAGGAGTTCAATTTGTAAGTCACATATACAATATATATTTCTTTTGTTTTTTGAAATTCCACATTTTTATTTCAACTCTTTGCAGCCACATTGGCGATCTGTGGCGCAATGTGGGCGTCCGTCCAATTGTGTACATGGTGAATTCGCCCAACGAGAAACGCTATTTTCAGAAGACAATGAAAACACAATACCTCACGGATTCATTGCGCTCCGAGCCGCATCTCTTGATGAAAGCCTAAAAAAAATACAAACTTCGATCTAGGAATAATCTAAGAGAGAGGTTTGGACAAGCAGACATGGCTATATCCACTCGGCTGTTGATGCTGAACAACAGAAGAGACATCTCAATTTATGAGTTGATTATATTATGACAACTTTTGCATACCCTCTGCAAGGGTATCGGAGCAGAAACAATCGCGCACACACAAATCATTTGCATTTACATTTATTTATAAAGTTTCTATGCACAGTTTTCGTTATCAAAGTTATTTAATTTATGTGAAAGTTTTATATACATATATGCTAAAAAGTATTACCCCGTGAAATTGAAGCTACTCCTATACTATATATGTTTTATTGTATACACAAACGTATTTATGTTTTATGCTAAGTTTTTTGTGCTTGACTTGAGATAGACGCTATTTATGATAAGAGGCGCAGGTGCTGCGAATTATTTTTGCTACACTGTGCACAAACGTCCTTAATTATTATATTTTGTTTTATTATATGTAGTATTTATTTATCGCTATTTCTTGTTATATATATTTTTTTATAAATTTGTATGCACTATTTTTTTTTTTTTTTAATTTTTAATTGCTTTTTGACAAAAACAAAACTCATACCCTGCCGCAATATGTTCTCAAGCCTTGTAAGCTAAGGTTTTTCGATTTATATACTAAATAAACACAATATGTATACATACCTTTTATAGGCAGCTTTTATACGCTCTATTATACTAAAATTTTGTAGTACCTTGTTATGTAGAACCACAAATCCAAAAAAAAAAAAGAAAACAAAAAATCAAACTAAGCTTGTTTAATTGAAATTCACAAACCGAAAAAATAATAACAATAATGGATAAGCACAAGCTAGAACGAATTAGTTATACGATTATACCAAAAAAGCAAAACTATTTTACAACGATACAGTGAATATATATATTATGTAATTGCGTGAAGAATTATTTAGAGACAAGTTAAATAAACGAAGCTAAGCTAAACTTGATTGGATTTTTACTTAACGAATTTTTAATATCCAGATTTATTTGCTATTGTAAATACATACTGGTATATGACGTATGGACGTGGAATATGTAAGTAGATCGTCAAAAATTTAAGCAAAATTTTTATTTTACTACGATTATAATTCATACCATCCAATTTAATTTTTTTTAAATTTCTTTATTAATTTGTTGATCTTTGTGAGAATCCTTACAAGGTAAGCCTTTATGTATTTATATATATATTTATATTCATATGTATTGTGTATTATTTATATCTAAAATTTAAGATTTTTTTGTTGATTTTATAATTATGTGCTCAATATGTATATATGATTGAGCGTGTGTCTTTTATCTTAAATCATATAAACTCTTCTTTCCTCTTCTCTTCTCCATTCGCTTCTTCTTTAACTTAAAAATTAACAATACATAGCTAGATTACCGTGCTGTAAACCATTTTTTTGTACACAGGAGGCATAAACAATAAACAAAAACTCGAAAAACTTAGAAAACCTAATCGTAAATAAAAGTGTGAATTTTGAAGATTATATGGATTGTGATTATTTGCGGCGTGAGCGTGTGGCACGTTTGGGCGCCTCGCCAGCAGCCGCCTGTTCGGGCTCTTTTGCCTCTTCCGCTGGCTCAAAGTGCACCTTGCGACCGCGTCCGGCGCGCGTTTGTGTCGCCGTCTCCTGCGCATGCTCCACCACCACCTCATCGACGGCTTTGGCAGCGCGTCCAGCACGTCCACGTGCTGCCGGCGCTCGCTTGGTGGCCGGCACCACAACATTGGTGTCGTCTGTCGCCGGTGCCGCCGCAACGACAACTGGCGTCTTGGCGCGTGGGCCGCTGCGCGCTTTCTTGCTGGCCGGCGGCTGCTCGTCTGTGTCTCCTTCCTCCAGGGCTTTGGCTTTCCGAGCGCCGGTGCCGCGTGCATTGCGCTTGGCTGGCGTCGGCTTCGGCTCCACCTCCGCATCGAGCTCATCGTGCTGACTGGTGGCGCTCTCCTTTCGGCTGCGTGCACCACGTTTAGCGGCTGGCGTCGCAACAGTTTCGACTTGCGCAACCTCATCCACCGCCTCTTGCACCTTGCGTCGTGCACCGCCTCGCACCTTGGCAGCCACGGGCGTTGCCTCCTGCGTGGCGGGCTTCTTCTCCGGCGGCTCTTCAGCGTCCGCTTCGGCGGCAGCTTTGGCCTTGCGCCGCCTGGGTGTTGCGGGCCGTGCAGCCGTGTCCACCAGCAGCTCCAGCGCCTTGGGCGTCGGATGACGCAAGCGGCGAGCACGCGATGTGGCCGGCTTCTCGTCATCGGATGTTTCATTGTAGTTCTTGCGCGGCACGTTGCGTCCTTCACGTCGCTGTGAACTTGTGGGTTCGGGCAGTTGAATCGTTTGGACAGTGGGCGTTTGTGGCTCCACAGGCTCCACAGTTGGCTCCACCACTGCGGCTTTTGCCACTGGCGGTGTCTCGGCGCCAGCCGCTTTGCCAGCGGGTGATGATGTCGTCGCCGCCGCTTTGCCTGTGGCTGGCTTCCGGGCTCTGCGCGGCGATGAGTTGGAGCCCCGTTTGTCCTCGTCCGATGTTTCGTCATAATTCTTGCGCGGCAAGTTGCGTCCTTCGCGACGACGCGGCGTCAGCTCATCCTCTGAGCTGAGCGGCTGCGGCTTGGGCGATGCATCCACAATTGTGGCCGTTTCAATTAGCTCCGTGGACAGACGGTGCACATCGATATGCTTCTCAGGCTCGTCAACGGGCGCCGACAATGAGGCTTTCCTTCCACGCTTCGTGGTCTTGGGCTGCGGCGCAATCACTTCTCCTGCTTCTTCCACATACACCGAAGGTTTACGACCGCGTCGCATTGGCTTCTTCTCAACCAGTGGCTCAGGTTCTGCGGCAAGATTATGCTCGACATCCGCGCTGGACTTGCGGCCACGTGCCGTTTTCTCTGTTGCCTCCTGCGGCGGTTCAACCTGATGCCTCTCCTCGGGAGATGCCTTGCGACCGCGTCGCTTTGGCTTGAGCTCGGCGGGCTCGGATGTTGCTTCCGCATCCGTGGTGGCCTTGCGACCGCGTCGGGTCACGCTTTTCTCGCGCGAACCTGATGCGACAACCGGCTCCGGGGTCGCAACCGCCGAGTGCCTGCGTCCACGCCGTGTCACTTTATGCTCTGCGTCCGGCTCAGCTGTCTCCTCCATGCGCACCTTCTTTGGATCCGGTTCGGCTTCTTCAATTATGGCCAGGTGCTCCATTGTTGCCGTATGAATCTCGATGCTTTCCGCTGAGGCTTTGCGTGTATTCCGTGTGCCTTTCCGTTCAGACAGCTCAGCTGTTTCTGTGCTCTCCATAACATCTGCGGAAGCCTTGCGGGCGCGCCGTTTGGGCTTTTCTTTGGGTGGCCCTGATATGGGCTTCACGATATCCACTTTGGGCTCAACAACATCTGACGACGACAACTGGCGGCCACGTCGTTTGGGTTTGTCTGTGTCGCTAGTCGCCTCCGCCTTCTTTTCCACAACATCGCCAACGTCTGTTGTGTGTTTGCGTCCTCGTCTTTTGGGTTTGTCGCTTGTTTTTTCTGCAATTGACTCTTCCACTTTATGCTCTGTATGATCTTCAACTGTTGCTTTTCTTCCGCGCAGTTTCTTTTGGACAGGTTCTTCGCCCGTTTCTGCGGACTTCTCTTCATGCGTTTTACTTTCCTCTGCAATCGCTTCTTCCACATTCTTCTCTGTGTGCGGTTTAACCTTATCTTCTTCAACTGTTGCTTTTCTTCCTCGCAGTTTCTTTTGGACTGGTTCTTCGCTCGTTTCTGAGGACTTCTCTTCACGCGTTTCACTTTCCTCTGCAATCGCTTCTTCCACATTCTTCTCTGTGTGCGGTTTAACCTTATCTTCTTCAACTGTTGCTTTTCTTCCGCGCAGTTTCTTTTGGACTGGTTTTTCGCTCGTTTCTGCGGACCTCTTTTCATGCGTTTCACTTTCCTCTGCAATCGCTTCTTCCACATTCTTCTCTGTGTGCGTTTCAGTTTTATTTTCTTCTACGGTTGCTTTTCTTCCTCGCAGTTTCTTTTGGACTGGTTCTTGTACACTTTCTGCAGCTGCGGTCGTAGATTTGCGTTGGTTGCGGCTTGGCTTTTCCATGGGTATTTCAGCAGCTGTCTCTGGCGCCATTTCCACATTCCCTTCTACTAGAAAGCTTTCGTTTATTTCAGCTATTGCATCTGTTGACTTGCGTCCTCGGCATTTGGGCTTCTCTTGCACTTTATGCTCCATCGTGGCAGCTGCGTTGTTGTTGCCAAGTTTGGTGGACTTCAACTCGGCAGATGCCGATTCGGTTTCCAGAAGTACAGATGGTTTGCGGCCGCGTCGCAACATTTTCTTTGACTCCTCCTCCGCTTTTGGGTTTGAAGAACTCTCAGCCTTGTTTAGTTGCTGGTCTTCAGAAGCAACTGAATCTATTTGTTGCTTATCAAAGGTTTCTAGCTGTTTTATCTCGTCGCCTACTTGTTCATCAACTGTTGTTTCTTCGGAAGTCGGAGAGGCATTTGGCACTTCGACGGAAACTTGTAATGTAGGTTCTTGAAGCAGTGATATTGCAGCTGTTGGGACCACACTTTCTTTATCCGCCGAAGAATGGGAATCATTGGAGGAATCGCTCAATTCAATTACCGCTTCTTGGACAGGTGCAACTTTTGCGGGTTTAAGATCAGCAGCAAAGTTAGATTCATCTGTAGAATCATCCAAATCAATTATCGTCTCTGCTTCAATATTTTTGATTGGCGCTGGCGCTGTTTCTGTTTTTGGAATTTTATCGTCATCCCTTTTAACTTGGGACGAGTTAAGATTTGTGTTCTCTTCACATTTTTCGATTGAAACCACATCTTCGAATTCCTGAATTGGTGCTGTTTTTGTTTCTAATTGATCTTCAGTTTTATCAACCCTCGAAGCCTCAAAATCTTCAGCTGAAGTTGCCTCGACTGCAGTTGATGTATCTGTTGTCGGCTCTGTATCTCTATCTGTTTCAGATTCCAGATTAGTCTCACCCGCGCAGGCATCCAAATCAATAACTGCTTCAACTATTTCGATTTGGGCTGTTGGCACTTCGGAGGATTTTTCTATAGCTTTCATGGCATCGTTGTTATCGTCTTCAACCTCCATCAAAACATTCAGCTTCGATTGATCTACGATTGCAGTTTCAATAACTTCGTTAACTGGACTATTATCCTTAACTTCAAGAGGTAATGTTTCAGCTGTTGAGATATCATTTTCTTTATTTTTAACCTCGCTTGAAGCGGATTCATCCAAGTTTGTTTTTGATTCCACAATTTCCTTTTCCCCTTCAAGATCAAGGTCCAAGTTTGTGGTTGACACTTCAGACTGTACGGTAGTGTGTGAAGTGGAGCTTAATTTTTCTTCTTTTTCTTCAAGTTCTGCCGTAGCATCCAACTCTTTAGTTGACACTTCAGCTTGTACTAAAGAAATTGCGACAGGGATTGATTTTGCCTTTAAGTTATCCTCTTCGTCTACAAGTTCAGCCGTAGCATCCAAGCTTGTAGTTGGAACTTCAGTTTGTATAGTAGAATCTGCAACGGGGCTAGATTTTGTTTCTAGTATTTCAGTTTCCTCCGTAAGATCAGTCGCAGCATCTAAGTCAATTACATCTTCATTCTGGTTTATTGTTTCGACTGAAACTGACGTTTCCTTGACTAGAGTTTTCATAGCTTGCGAGACCTCAGCTGACTCCTCCAATTTTAATTGACTGGCATTCAAAACACATGCGGGCTGTTCTTTGGAGGATTCTATGATACCTTTCTGAACATTATCCTCATTATCATTCGATGTATTTTCCACTAACGTCTGTTCTTCATTTGTATCTATTTTAACATGTTGCTGTGCTTCTTCTTCAGCATTCGATGTTAACAAGGAATCATCTTTATTTGTAGCTTCCACCTCACTGAACTCAATTGAAGATTTTTCAAGAGATTCTGCCTCAATTTCAGAAATTTGCGTACTTTGATCACCCAAAGCCTCAACAGTTTCTGCTTCAACCGAAGCATCCAGCTCAATTATGGACTCATCAACGCTTTGAGTTTTGTTAGTAGCTGCTTCAGTTGTTGACATAATTTCAGAAACTGGTTTATTTAGCTGTTCATCACCATTACCTGTTTCAGCTACAACTGATGCATCCAGTTCAATCAAGGACTCGTCCACATTCATGATATCATGTTCAACTTGTGTTTGGTTTGTATTCTTATCCTCAACAAGCGATTTTTCAGTTTTGGATGTGCTTATGGCTGACTGTTCATCAAGATCATCCGCTACAACTGCAACGTCTAAATCAATTACGGACTCATTTACATTTGTGACTTCATTTGTATCCTGTGCAGCAGGTGTTATAACTTCGTTATCTGGTTCATTTTTTTGTTGCACTTCCTTATCGAGTTCGCCTTTTACAGAGGCATCCAGTTCGATTACTGATTCATCTACATTGGTGGCAACCTCAATTGCTGCAGCTTCGTTTGATTCCTCTGATGATCTGGGTAGAATGTCATAAGACGAAGCATTGAGCTTATTTTCGGTGGCATCATCAAACTCAACTAGCGACTCATTCTGGCTTGCGGTCTCAGCTTCCAGATTTACTTGAGAAGTTTGTTCTTCATTTTCATCTGGCTCAGATGTTATTGCAGGAAGCGATGGTATTTGATCCTGATTTTCGTTCTGGTTTTCCACATCGTTAGTTTCGCTGACTGCTTCAAAGCCAATCACAGACTCATTTGGTTTGTTTAATTGGTTTGATAGTTTCACGGCAGAAGCTGTCATGGGTTCAGGAAGACCCTCTCGACTGGATTTGGATGCTGATTTATTCATCTCTATTTCCTGTTCATTTTCTATAAATTCTGTAGTGGTTACTTTTGCTTCAGTTGAAGCATTGATTTCGACCTTCGAATCATTTACGGGCATAGATTCGACTTCAGCCTCATTTGCATCAATTTCAATTTCAGATTTTTCTGGTGATGTTATTATAATTTCTGGTAGCTGTTCCACTTTCAACTTTTCAACCATATCAGCTACAGCTGGAACAGAAACATCCAGATCAATTATGGATTCGTCCACATTAGGAATGTTAACTTCGCCCTGAGCTGAAATTGATTCATTTTCTTCAATCGCATCTTTGTCACCTTGAACTGCATTTATGTCCGCTTCTTTGCACTCTACAATTTCAAATTGATTTTCAGCTTTGTCAAGTTGAGTCTTGTGTCCATTTCTGTCTTCAGCTTGCAGTTGATCAATGGTTTCTTTAGCAGGTATTTCGGTTTCACTTGCATCTTTTACTTCGTCACGCATTAACGACTCTTTAGTTGCAGTTGATTCAGATTCTTTAATTTTTTCTTGTTCAACTTCTTCATTACTTTCTCCAGATTCAAGAATATCTTCAATTGCGTCAATTGGTAAATCTTCGACAAATGGTGTTTCAGCGTCCAGTTCTTTATCTAGTTGATGGAGAGCCTGGGATTCAGTTAGTTGCTCTTCACTATTTAATTGCTCGTCTTTCTCTTTTTCTTGATCAAGTTGAATCTCCTCTGCATCTAGTTCAATCATGGACTTTTCTTGATTAGCACACGAGTCTGGAACTTTACTTTGATCTTGGTTGAATGATTCTTCGGCTGCGTTGGAAGCATTTAGTTCGATTGTCGACTCTTCTGGCACGTTTGTAATATTTTCGATCAATGATTCTTCCTCTGTAGCTAGCAAGCTCTCGTTTACTGTGATCTGGCTGGCATTAACAGGATATATTGTGGATTTTCTTTTAACATCAATCTGCGTTAATGACTCATCAGTAAGCGTTGCCTCCAAAACAATTTGGGATTCAGTTTGATTTGAAATTTCAAGTGGAATCGACAACTCAGCAACAATTGAGGCTTCAGTTTCCTGGTCATTCTCCTGAGAAGTATCTAAATCAATGGATTCCTCTGTTTGGAGATCTTTGTCATTGATGGCCAATTCGGTTTTATCTTGTTCTGCTTCTTTAATAGAAACTTCATTGGTAAGCTCGTGTTCAATTTTATTCTTGTCCACCTCAATAATAGATTCATCAATTGGTTTGTCTTTTAATTCACTGTCCGCTGGCACCGCTTCCACCTCGTCCTCATCTTCGCTAAGAACTAGAGGCTCGGCCAAACCCATTGTCGAATCTGTATCGGATTCCTCTCCCGGCCTACACTTTCTGGGCGTATGTAAATTCTCTATTCCTGCGGCCTTTGTTTCCTCCAATGTCACATCACACGATTCCACGCCGGTAACAATCAGTTGTTCCGAGAACATGGAGTCCGATGTTTGATCGAGCTTTTGTATGCCACTCACTTCGCAAATATCCGGAGATTTGGTTGGGTCGCGTTCATCGTTGACGGTGCTCAGTTCAAGATCCGCGATAGTACCCGGCTTAAATGCGGTGCTTGTTAAAGGATCCTTATTAGAGATATCAATATCGCCAATTGTCATCAGTGCCTCGGAGTTGACTGTATCATTGGCTTCCACCGAGGTAGCATTCGATGTGGCCAAGGGATCAGCAGCGGTAGCGTTGGCTGTGCTAACAGCCGTCACATTTATTTCAGCCTCAGACTTCTCGACTCTAAAGATGGGATTTGTTGCGTCCGTGGTTAGCACGTCATCGAAGATTTTGTCCAAGTGCAGCGATGCATTTGTCGCATTCAAATCGTATTCGGTGGTTGTGGCCATCGAATTCTCACGCGTTTTCAGCACGGCACTGGCGGGTTCATTTGGTATCATTAGATTCTTGCCACGTGGCGTTTTAAAGTACAAGTCGTGTGTTGTGTCGGATTGTGTCAGCTCCAGGCTAACTCGGTTGACAGTTAGCTGACGCTTGGGCGTCGCCGAAGTGTTATTTGAATCACCCTCAAGCAGCTCCTCAATGTTGTCCAGCATGGGCGAAGCCGGCACCTTGGGTGTCCGCATCATTTCACGCAGACCCCTAAAACGCGGCGTGCTGCAGCTCTTGGGCGTCTTCAGCAGCTCCCGCATGCCATGGTAGTCAATTTTATCCGGCTCATCTGCATCAGTTGGTAATTCACTGCCGTAATCCTCATCCGCTGGCAGTTTTTCAGCTGCAACGATTGATTATATTAGATAAATTACTTGCACTTTCATTTAGGTGCTCACCTTCCGGCTGCAGCGCATCCTCTTCCTCCACTATGATGCCCATATCGCCCACAGATTCATCCACTTGCGCAACTCTCTTTGGTGTGTTCGTCACAAGACGCAGCGATTTGCGTGTAGGCGTGGCCAACTCCTCCGTTAGGCGTCGCTTACGCTTGGGCGTAGCGTGAGCAATTTCAGTTACCTGGTTTTCCACAGCGGCAGAGCATGAGGCACGGCGTGTGGGTTTGCTGCACTGCTCCAGCTTATGGGTGGCCTCCATGGAGGCACGTCGCACGCTGCGCCTGGGCGTTAAGCTGCCGGCAGTCTGTTCCGTTGAAAAGCGTCGCGTGCTGCGCCTGGGAATGGGCGTTTGACCAGGTGGCGCCACTGGCTCCGCATCTTCTTCTTGCGAGTCTGTTTCAACTATGATACAAGTAAATGTTTTAATTATTATTCAAGCTTTAAATAATTATACAATTAAAATTGTTCAATAATATACAATTTACGTTTATTCATCGTTTTTTTTAATTTACTGAGAAAAGTCTTTAAAATTTAATGAAAGTTTACTTTGACATTTTATGAACAAATATTTAGAATTTGCTTGTGAATATTTATATAAATTTGAAGATATATATAATATTTATATATATTTGATGTGCTTTTAAAACATTCGAAATACGTCTTGAACGGCCAGGCCTAAAATCGATTTTTATCGATTAAGCAGAAACGTGGTACTTATGCCAATTGATATAAGATATAGCTATCCGCTATTTTACTTTGTTATTTATTTTTTAAAAATAACTGTTTTTGACTAAGCCTTACCATTAACTGTGGGCGTATCCTCTTCATTGGTAGGCACTTCCTCGCAAATGGAATCCTCAACTAGATGCACATCTTTTATGCCCAAAGCAGCTGTGTGGAAAGTTATTTATGAAATGTAGCATGTAATGCTATAGATTGCTAACTCACCTTCTTGATATGTGGTTGTTGTGGCTACCTCCTCGCAGATGTTATCATCAATAACCTCAACTTCAGGCGTATTTTCCATTTTTTGCAGTTCATTGGGAGATTTGTCATTACTGGCGGCTTGCTCCTCAACAGGTGCCTGTAGAGGATTCGCTTCCTTCACCAAACTCTCACTAGTAGCCTCAACTGTTGACGTTTCCTTCCCAGCTGATGTTCGGTCTTGATTAGTAAATGAAATATCCTGAGAAACATTCGCCTCAAAGGTTGTGTTCAATCGCTGATTTTCCGTATCATTGTGTGTTCTATTCATTTCCTCACTGATTTCGACCACATCTCCTGAGCTGCTCTCAGTTGGCTCCATCGTAGTATGTGTGCCATTACTTTGCCCTTCATTAACAGATGCCTCCAGCGGCTTGCTGTCTGGAAGACCATCTAGGAGAGGTTTGTCCGCATCTTCATCGCTTATCAAAGCAGTTATCGCCTCCAACGCTGCAGCCGCCACGTGCTGCTCCACTTTATCGCCATCATCATCTATGGTAAACGTGCGACTCAGCTCAGCCGATGAATTCTGGTCCAGTTCGGGCGTTAACGATTCGTTGGGCATAAAGTTTAGCGCTTGTTTTGACTGCGGCGAGTCAACCTTGGGTGAGTCGATGCGCTGCGGGGAACCGTGCTTGGGCGAGTTGAGAGCACGTCGCGCTTTCGCCACCAGCTTGTTGCTCATACCAACGCCGGGGCTTTGTTTGGCGGCGGCGGCGAGCGATTTGCGCAGCTGCGAGATTTTATTGTCGCGCGGACTGCTCAGGTTGACCGATTGGCGTTTGCGTGGCGATGTCAGCGGCGCCTTGGCTGGCAACGCGGACAGCTGACGTCGGCCGGGCGTGCGCCATTGCGGCTGCGGATGGAACGGCAGGCGTCGCGGTGCTGTCAGGCACTGACGACGTGCCTCCAGCAGCGACTGCCGGCCAGGCGTCGACACCGGCGTCTTTCGTGTGCTATTATTTGCGGGCAATTGTTTCTTGGCGCTGGTGAGGAGCGCACGTTTCATCAGAGATTGAGGTGTACGCTTTGGCGTGGAGCCGGCCGCAAGCATCTGCTCCTTGGGCGTTATGGCCACCTTGCGTGGCTGTTGCTTGGCTGGCGTTGATGAGGGAGTCGAGGAGTTGGTTATGTCTATGACCAACGGCGACGCTTCAGAGGATTCATCGGTGGAATCAACGCTGATGATGCCCACACTTCCTGGCGTTTGTTTTGGCGTTCCAGCTAATGTGGGCCGCAGCCGTTGCGGCGTTGTCAAATCAATTAGATACATGGAGGTTCGTCGTTTGCTGGCCAAAGCCTTTTTGGATGTGGACGGCGTGCTGAACTCCATTAGATCGCGACTGCAGCTATCATCGTTCTGCTCGGAGAGCACGCTCTTGGGCGTGTTATAAACGCTTTTCGGCGTTGCCGTCGACGACACCAGACCAACGCCAGTGGAGGGCTTCATGACGCGCGTAAAGGATTTTTCAATCTTTACACCCGTTTCGCGCGGCGAAAAGGATGTGATTACAACATCCGAGCGTGCGCATAGCTGCAACATTAGCTTATTGCTGAGTGTGCTGGTGTTCTCTTTGTTCTGTGTGCCCTCCAGCAGATCCACCTTGGGCATCGTTTCGTCCGTCTCCTTCGCTGGCGGTGTAATGCACCGATCCGGCTCTGCCACGGCCGTCGGCTCAGCGGCATCACCGCTTGTGCTAACCTCCAGGTCGCGCGATTCAATGGATGTGTTGCCCTCATCGTCAGAGTTGATGGAGTATCGAAAGCTGCAAGCAATGGAATATGGTTAAATTTAAGATCCTCAAACCCGGAGTTTTCATTAAATGTTGCCTAATTAAAGTCTATAAGTTATAGAAGTATGAAGAAATTTCCTGTAGAGTGCTTAATTAGGTAGCATCAAATAATCAATAATAAAATCAATAAAAACTAATTTGTTTATAAAGAACCTTGATGGTTTATAACATACAAAAATCTAATAATAGTTCAAGTCTTCATAATATAGTATTAAAATCAAGCTATGCTAGACTATGTAATTGAACAATATATAAATTAGTAATTCCCTTTAAATATTTAATATATTATCATATATACGTATATGAAATATTGGTCGCTCTAAAATATCTAATGTTTTCATAAAATGCTACAATTATTAAGAAATATACATATACATACTTATATCGCTTTTTATTGCCATAAATGCTATGTAAAAATGTGTCTGTACATATATATATATTATTTTGTGTTGCAAGCCTACTATAATCCCATATTATAAAAAAATTTGTTTATAGGATCTTGCACTTTCTTAAATTCTTCATATTTTCTTGATTTTTATTTCGTTTCTTTTCGACTCTCAGAGCATTTGGCAGCGCCTTTTAGGGGTTAAATGTGAGTTTTTCCTTTTCTTTAGGCAGTCTCTGGCTACCTGGGTCGCCTGCCTGCTGCTCTGCGTAATGATTGCGGCATGCTGTTACTTACTTGTGCACGGTGAGGCGATTGTCAAATTGACGCCGTTGTCGGTGACCCTGGAAATTGTGAACAACAAGCAGCATTAGCGTATCTAACTGTACACAGAGCGTATGAGGCTGTTCTTACCTTAAGACTGGGCGATGAATTTGGCGCTTGTTCGGGCGGCGCTCGCTCCGGCGTGCAGGGATCTTCGGTTCTGGGAAAATGCCAAGTGTAGCTATCATTCAGTATTTTAATGCTAGCGCCATGGCGCAACGGACGCTTGGCGGCCACAACCTGATCGTTAAGCAGGATGGGCGCGTTGTGCGAATGGTTGTGGATGGTTACCTATAGACGGGGAAAGGGCACGCGCGCAAATGTTAAAAGAAAATATTGTATTAATATTATAATTGCAATGGCAAATCGATACGAGCACACACACTACACATGCACACAGTCACTCACCCTGCCAAAGGCATCGCATTGTATCTCGCAGTGTACGCGCTCCGCGTCGGGCACCACCAAATCGCAGCCCAGATAGGAGCCAACCGTAAAGTTGCGTCCTTTGGCTGTGTATGCCACAGTAACGCCAGAGGCATTCACAAAGTCCAATTGCGCGCCATCCAGCGACATTATACATTTGGCAATCAATTCCAAATATTTCACAAATGCAGCTGCAGGAATACAAAAAAAAAATGCGTTCAGATTGTGGGCGGTATGAGCGTCGACGGCGGCGGCTGCGGCTGCAACTTTCGCTTGGTGCAGAAAAATATAAAAAAGGAAGCCACAAGCAAAAAATTAAGCTGGAGTTGCTGCGACACCCAAACACACACGCAAAACACTTCAATTATTGCACTTAACACAATTATTTGCCACTTTTTGTAGTTAAATATACTTTTTTACGTACTTTATTGTGCGTGTTTTTTGTAGCACAAACAGCCCGGTTTTCTGTACAGGAATTCTTTTTGCAAGGGACGCGCGGCTTAGACATGCCAATCTGACTAAAACTGCTGTTAAATTCAAATGATGTAAATTTGTAGCTGTATGGTGCTGCTAACCCGTTTGCATATTTTGGAAAGTCTGTGTTTTTTACGCTCGTTAAGGTAAAATCAAGAGATACAGTAGTTACTACGTCCAAAGTTCATATTTTTCTTATGATTTACTCCAGTTCTTATGTTTTTTTTTTAAATATCAAATTTGTATTAAGTCTGGTCTAATCGAACGTTTTAATCGTTTGCGGCATATCGATAGGCTGTCCAGCCCTGAAATTGCAGTTGACCTGCCGGCGCTGCCGATTTTTTTATTTAGTATCTTATTTCTATTTTAAACTAATATAAACAAAATTATTAAAGAAGCACAATGTCAAAAATTTTGATGAGTCAATTGACACACCCGCAGCGCGTTCGTTTATTGTATAAAACCATATTGCGGCTACATCGAGGTAAGTGCAACGCTGCAGTAAAACGTAAACAACTCGCAATTTAATTCAAAACAAGCCGATTTTAAGGTCTGCCCACAGAGCTGCGCGCGTTGGGTGATAACTACGTGCGCGACGAGTTCAGGCGTCATCTGAAATGCAATCCCATGGAGGCACAACTTTTCATGACAGAATGGGCTGTAAGGTTTACGTAAGCTCATTTCGAGGCATTTTAATTGCCCCCTTCCTTCCATTGTAGCGCTACGCCACAACCATAACACAACAGCTTGGACTGCGGGGCAAACCTAAGGGCCAACTGGGCGAGCAACTGGATCCCCAGGCGGTGGAAATGCTGAAGGATGATCAAGTGGTGCAGCTGTACGAGCTCATGCTGGCCACCAAGGCACTCAATGGCGATACGATAACGGCAGACGATGTGAGAGGCAGTAGCAAATAAATTGTTTTTATTAAGCGTTAGTTATTGGTTCTCTAAAATCTTGTATTCGTATTTAATACCATTCTCCTCCTGCACCCCGTGTGGCGTGTCATTATCGAGCGGCACCTCATGGAAGTTGTGCGGTATACTGGGAAAGAACGTATCGCATTCGAACTTTTCCTGGATTTTTGTTATATATAGGCGATGGCAACGCGGCGATTCCATTGCCTCTGCATACACACCGCTGCCACCAACAATCCAAACGTTTTCGATTTGATTGCGCCAAGATTCTCTCTCCAATGTCTGCATAGCCGCTTCCAGATTGCGACACAGCAACACGTCCTTTGGCAGCTCCGCTTCGGACATCGTCGTGCTCAACACAATGTTCAAACGTTCCGGCAGCGGACGTTTACTGGCCGGCACCCCAAAATAGGTCTTTCTGCCCATTATGACCACATTGCGTTTGGTGGGGTCGCTTACACGCTTTGTGGTACGACTGAAATACTTAAGCTCGGACCTGTCAAACAGCCGATTCTGATTATGATTCGCTATGCACATGATTTTTTTAACTTACGGGAGACGCCAGGGCAAGTCGCCCTTGAGGCCAATGCCAAAGTTTTCGGAAACGGCGACAATTAGGCTGTACTTAAGCATTGTGCGCGTTAAATGCAAGTGACTAGTAGGATTCGTAACTTATCTTTATGTTATCTTGTGCACACAAAAAATTCAAAAAAATAATTTCAAAGGTGCAGATTTTTCTTATCGACTTAAGTTTCCATGACGACATAATTGTCAGTCTGCCGCCGATAACTTTAAAAATTTTCTTATCGATCTACCTGTTATCGCAGTTATGAAGCATTTGAACTAAGTGTTGCATATTAATAAATCTCAAAAAAGTGTTGTAATTACTACATACATTTTTATTGATTTCATTGTCCAGTAAACAATTTGAATATTAGGTTTATTATTATTCTGGTCCCTCAAGTAGCCAATATGTTTCCATATCGCCCTTTCCCTTGACTTTCACAAATCCGCGTGCCTCCACTTTATAGCCCACCTCACGCACCTTCAACGCCGTGTAGTTCGACAGCTGAATCTTCCACGGATCGCAGCTGCTCTCCATGCGGGAGGCCGTGTTCACAGTGTCGCCAAAGAGACAGTACCGCGGCACCTTCATGCCCACCACACCCGCCACCACTGGACCAGAGTTGATGCCCACACGAATGGCCACGTCTGGCAGATTGTGGGCCTTCACCTTCTTGATGACGCGCAGTGCCAGATCG
>SCDY01001172.1:0-35313 GCA_004143825.1 Drosophila micromelanica
ATATGAGAAATCATGACCAAAATGCCATCAAACGTTAAAATCGGTTAAGTTTTGACAAAGTTATGGGAGTTAGAAGTATGGGAATTATGGATCAAAGAATTTTACATGTCAAAATTTTTGTCGATTTTGGCATGGTTTTTGACCAAAAATTTAACCCCCCCAAAATCACTTTTAATGTTGTTTTTTATGCTAATTATGACAATTACAATCGATTAAAAACAAATATACAAAATTTTAAATTTCGAAAAAAATTTTTTTTGAAAATACATAAGGGGGGTTACAGTTTTTTGGACCAAAAAATTAAAAAAAAAAAAATTTTTTAAAACTCGTATACTTTGAATGCAGAATGAAACTTTACAAAAATCATAACAAAAATACCGTCAAACATGAAAATTGGTCCATTATTGTGAAAGTTATGGGTTTTATAACGAATATAAGTGTAGGTAGTATATAATTTATTTTTGATAGTTAAACGTTAAATAGAGATAAATAGATAAATAGAGAAGAGAATGTAATCCAAAATGGAAAATAGTACATATAGCAATACACCGCCCCAAATATGTATTGCAAAACAAGCAGTTTAATGTACATAACATTAAATTCCCATTTTTGGTCAAATATATTTTTGGCAAGATGAAATATTTTAACGACCACCGCAAATATTGTTATTAAATTTGCAAAAATACCATTTGCTTTGCCATAAATGCCCTAAAGACGGATTCCTGGGAAACATATCAAAGCAGCTGTAAAATTTGAATTAAGTTTTTATTTACAAAAATATTGTGTTTAATATAGTAAAATTTAAATAAAGAATGGCTGAAATATAACTATTACTGCTGTAATATCGGCTTTTAGTAAATTCTAAAGAAAATATCTACATAATTTACAAAATAAACAGAAAAAATATATTAAAGTAGATATTTAAACCGAGTTTAAGCAAGATTAAATGAGTCATGTCAATAACCTGACGGCCAGCTAAAGTGTGCAACAACATGATGTGAAGAAGAAGAAGTGGCAGCAACGGCAGCTGTCACGCATGCACCGAAGGCCACCGGAAAGCAGGCAACAGGGCAACTCTGGCAACAACAACAACAAAAGCCAAACTTTTGGCCGGCTGCAATCTGTTGAAGACTTTGTTTGCAGCCGCACCCCCGACACACGAACGCCCCCAACGGCTTTTGGCATGGTAATTGTCTTGTGTTTCTACATACCCTAAACTGAAAATTAAGTAAATTGGGTCTGATAAACAAGCCTGTAAATTAAGTGTTTCAAATTTAGTATTTAAGAGAAAATATAGAAACGATTTTTTGTAATTTTTTGTGTTTACGAAAATTATTTGAAACAAATTATGTTTAGGCTTGATTAAAAATATGCTTGATATTTTATATATAAGTATTTTGTAAAAAAAAATTTTTTTGTTCTCAAATTATTTTATTTTTACTTTTATTTGGTAATTCCTGTTGTTTTCATTTTATTTAAATTTAATTTTTTCATTCAATCATAAAGTTATCCCAGTTAAATCACAGGGCATCTTCTAGTCAGGAATGCTCGCTGCGAGCGTTCTTACATTGGTTTTTTGGTTTTTTGTTTTTTATTGTTTGGTCGTAATGAGTATTTGGTTTCTAGATGTGTTGCTGCTAAAAGAGCAGAGACCAAGCTGATGATGATGAGGACAACGCTGCTTAATGGGAGAGGTCTAACGTCATTACGACCCTCGTGATGATTATCGTCGTCGTCGTCGGGCAAACAAAGTTCCCAACTACAGGAATGACAAGAACTTTCCATTCCATATGCAAACATGGAGAAGCAGCCGGCAACAGTTGCCAATCCCCGCACCGCCCCCCTCTACTGCTCACCCTCCTTGTTTACGCTGCCTTTTCTATTGCCCAGCAACAGCAACATCAGCAGCGGCAGCAGCCCAGAGTCCAAGCAAAGCGAACTGCGCGCGTTTTGTGGGCGTTTTCAGACGCGCGAGATATTGAAACAGCGAAAATTGCAATTCCAATTGGAATTTGTGCAAGTGTGAGTGGGCGCACGTGTGCGTATGTGTGAATGTAATCGGAAGTTGGATGTGAATCGGAAATGGCAAAACAAGCAATTGCAACAGCTCAACAGATCTCAACACTTGCCAGCTCTTTGGATGCAAATCTGTACAAAGTAGTTAAACATATTTTGTGACCAGATAAAAGGCGTCAAGAAATCGATATACCTCTTAATGATGTGTGGTGTATAAAAAGCTTTCAAATGAAAATCAATCAATAAAATAAAAGTTATAAAAAAAGTTATTTAGTTATTTAAAATTGAATTTATAATTGATTCATTAAAACTAGCTATGTACAAATTATAACAGCGTAAACAAAGTTGAATTTAAAATGTAATTTAAAAACAAAATACGTCGTTTTTAAATATTCTCTCAGTATATGAATATATTATCCATAATATAGACTTATTATCAAGAAATGCCAGCACATTATTAAAACAGAAATGATCTCATTTGCTTGAACAAACAGCTAATTAATCATTTAATACACATATTTATATACAGAAAAAAAGTTTAAATTGCTGATTCCAGAATATAATAAAATTTCAATGACCATTTGACCTTAAGCTCTGATTACGATTTTGTTGTATATTATAATTTATGTCATATTTTTTGCTCTTGTTTGTATAAATTACACAACGTATAAACTCAAGAATATTTTTAAGGGCTTTTTTGTAAATAAATCCAAAACCCGAAGTTTCCGCCAAAATTAAAGAAAAGAAAATCAAGTACATATTGAAATCTATTAATACATTTTTCGTATGCTTTTACCAAAAATCAAAGAATTACTCAACGGGAAATTTCTAAAATATTACTTAGCATTTTAATTATTATACTATACAAACGTGCACAGTAAATTTAAAAAAATAATCAGACAATAAAAATATTGTTTACAAATTTGAGCCGCAGGAAAACCTCAAGTGAAAATATTAAACAAATTAATTTATTTAGATTTTTTTTAACAATAAACAAAACATAAACAAATTTTATAGGGAACGTGTTTATATTTCAGTCAAAGAATTTGCGTGGGAGTTTAGCGTGGGTAAGCAACAAAAATACGTAAAGAGAGATAGAGAGGGAGAGAAATGCCATCAGTGCAGCAAACAACGAACCGAAATGGAATCAAAACATACACAAAACGAGCAGCAGCTGAAAATGGTGTTAAAAGTTGTTTGGAAAAATATCGAGAAAAAAAATAAAATACCATCAAATACTGCATAATTATGAAACTATGCAAGTGCGTGGGATTAACATCGAGTGTGTGAGAGAGAGTTAAAACTGAAGCTGTTTCAACTCCCGCGTGGGCTGCTAACTCTTTTTTTTACTCTTGGTATTTTTGTTTTCGGCTTACGTTTTTCCATGTTAATGATATGCAAACACAAACACAAAGCCGAGAAGTCAAAAACAAATTAATACAACAAGAATAACGGCACACAGGAAATACGCACCATATACAGCCGCACACAAAAATAAAGGGCTGTCAAGAGAGCGAGATAGACAGCAAAAGGGAAGCAACAGAAATAAAAAAAATTTTTTGCGCGCGATTTGCGTCAATGAGTAAAGGCCACAGAGAGACAAACCAATTGAGCGGAGGCAGAGTACAAAAATGCTGTGTGCGTGTGCTGTTATTTTTTGCAATTAAAGCACATAAATAAACTCAAGGCGCAGTAAACAAATCAAGTGTAAATTATAAAGTGGAATAAGCAAAATATATGTACATACGTACATATACAAATGCCATATGCCTAGCCTTAGAACAAAGGAAAATTGCAGTTAATATGTATTAACCTAAAAATATATGCACACATGCTTACACCTACAAGCACGCAGTGCAGAGGAGCGGACAGAGGAAACAGCTACTAAAATCCGCAGTGGGACAACGAAAATAAAAATTGTAAAAACCAATAAAGCAGTAAAAACATACAGCATACATGTATGACATACATACAAACAAACAAGCATGCACGCACGCACGCATATTTAAAGTGCTAGAAAGAGCAGGCACGCGTGAGGAAGAGCACAGTCGAGCAGAGATACAACTTGTCGCAAGCAAACCACAAAATGAAACAAGCCCAAGTCGAACATATGAAACGGCAGCAACAACAACAACGACAACGACAATGAAAAGTGGCAACAACGCATGATTATTGACATTGCGTTACCCTTCTTGCAGGCAGCGACGACGGCGGCGGCGTCAGTTCAATCTGCTTGTTTGGCCTGTCTGCGCTCGGGTCTTGAAAACTGCCGGCCTGACGCAGCCGCTGCCTCTGTCTCTGCCTCCAGCTCAACTGTGTGTGAGTTGTTTACCTCAGCAGAAACTGAAATTGAAGCAAAGCGCAAACGAGAGTCAACCAACCAACAACAACAAACGCCAGCAGCCCTCAAACTTCGCTGCCAGCGTCGCAGCCGCTGCCGCTGCTATTGGAGCTACAGCAACTCCGCGTCGCGACGCGTCGTTTGACGCTGTCTTCTTTTCTTCAACTTTGTCTGCTGCCTACCAAACAGACACACACACACTTACATTAGCTCGTTTGCTGTTGTTGTTATTTCGCCGCCTGCACACACACATTTTTATGCTGTTCACTCGCTCTCTTACAACTCGCTCTTTCGCTCTGTTGTAATCGCGCCCTCGCCTTTTTGACTGGTATGCCTGCTGCTGCTGCTGCGGGTGCCGCAAATGTTTTTGCTTTTGGTTTATTTGCGGCAACCCTTTGGGTTTTGTTGCAATTGCCTTTGCTTTTATGTTGTCTTGACATGTAAAATTTTACTAATTGGATTTTGTTTTTATACACATGTCAGACAACATGTGTAATTGATCCGCTCTCGCGTTCTCTCTCTCTCTCTTTTTCTCTGTTAAGCGCTTGCTCTTTGACTTATTGACTGACATTTGCAACGTGATCTTGTTTTTTATTAGTTGGTATACGTATTGTATGTGTGTATTGATTACTACGCTTTTTGTAATTAGCTCGTTTCCACCATTGCATTTTGCGCTGATTATTTGCGGGAATTTTTTAATTGAACTCAGATTAAAGGCTAATGTAAAACAGAAAATATACAGTTTATAAATATGCGTGTGTGCGCGTATATACACACATACATACATATGTTATTGGAGACGTTGACATTTGCAAAATACATTAAAAATTACAGTTGATAACATTTTGACATTAACAGCGACGCTGACGGCGACAACGAAGTCTGCTGCGTTTACATTTTCGGCATTAATGAGCGCGAAACAACCAGTTAAGGAGAGAGAGAGAGAGCAAGTGCAAGCGACAACAAATGTTTATTAAATGCAAGTCGAGTGCACAGACTCAAATGAGCATAGCAACACACAACACACGCAGACAAACGCACGCATATACACAAGTGAATAATTAAAACTAGCGTGCGAGTGAGATAGCTGTAACTGGTATAGGTGTGCGAGTGTAATGAATAAGAATGAGTAAGTGTTTTAAAACTCATATTAAATTTGGCATAAGAACGAATTGTTTAAGCGAACACAACAAAGAAAAAATGATCAAAGACAATTTATGACGTCATACTGTGAGTAACAGCTGATTTTGTAACCTGTTTATTATCATTTTCAGCCCTAGGTAGGTGAAAATAATAAAAAAAAGAAACACTACATTACCAATATATAAGGCACTTAATCGCTGTGCATTCGTATCTGGCCCAAACAAATATCTTCCCGGAAATCTATAAATACACACGTATATACACATACATATAGAAATGTGTAAACAGCCCATTGCACAGCACGTGAAGATGTGCCAAAGATGGGCTGGAGCCGCATTACGATGCACGCCTGGTCACCTTTAAACACACTCAAACTCTTACCCACCACACACACACACGCTCTCACACTCACACAAACGCGACACATGCCAATAATGCTAATGAGCGCAAATGCGTAAACGAGCCAAAAACAAAATTTTGGAATAGCGGGTGTGGAAGGTGGTCCCACACACATGTGTGTATGTGTGACTGTTTGTGTTTTGTCTGTCCGCTCGCACACAAATCATTACATTATCCTGGCCACACTCAAAAATTTTAGTCATTCTTTCTCTCTCTGTCTCTCTTATGCGGTTGCTTTAGCTGCTGCTTTTAGTCTTCATCAGTTAACTGTGCACGTTCTTAAAATGTTTTTGGCGAGAAGTAGCAACAACAGCAAGAAGAGAAAGAAGCTGAAGAAGCAGACCACACAACTGAGCCAATTTTGGCAAAAACAAGTGACAAACAAACAAGAATTGAGAACGCTATGGAACGGGCGAGACTGGACCGGACCGGACTGGACGGGACCGGAACGATAAACAAGACAACTAAAGCAGCAGTAAACAACAACAACAAATACAGCGACTAGTGATGGGCGCTTAGTGGTCGGGCCAATGTACTATTAATGTGTGTGTGTGTGTGTGTGTATTGGTGTGTGCACATTTTGGGCCAATAAGTCACACAAGCAAACAAACAAAAACTGGCTACTGCAATTGGCAACAGCCGGATGCCTTTTGCCAGCACTTTGGCAAACGATCAACGGTCACAAGGCGTAGCAAAAGGAGAAGGCGAAGGAGAAGGAGATGAAACAGAAGTAGCAGACGCTTATGGGCAATGCGTATGCGAGTGCAACATTCATCACACAGACACATGCACACACATACACATACACATACAGATATGCTTGCATTGCCATATTTATGCGCTGCGGCATTGCAGACGTTTTTAATGTCTTTTTACAGCAGCTTCCACTCTTCATTATCGTGTCATCAATATAACAACAGCAACCACAATTGCAATGGCAGCACTGAATGCAAGCGTTGCCAGATCGCATTCATTTTCATTGTTAACAGTTGGTACAGAAACAAACATTGTTCAAAAACATTTTGCACACACAAAATTAATGTTATAAAATTTTGATTGAAAAATATAAATATTTTGTTGGTAAGCATTTTTATTCAATAACGGCTTTCAAACGCTTTGTGGTATTGCATTGCAATATTGTGGCTTCTAAATACATATAGAGTATGTACAGTGCTGTACACATAAATAAGTATAGTAATAATGATAAAAGAATCGTGATATATATATTTCAAAATCAAATATTGAGATGCTGCCACTGGACCAGATGTAACTTTTTGATTACGAATTTTTTTTGTATACAAGCGAAATATACAGGTGTTCTTATCATTTTTGACATCACTGTGTATTTATACATATTTACATATACATATATATGCGTACGTATATTGATTAGTTTGCATCAGAGTTCAGACAATTCTCTATTGCTATGAATATATTAAATTGCAGTTTCTAACATCCAGTAAGAGCGAGAGAGACAGAGACAGGGCAACGTGCAAACCTCAAGCCGCAAAAACAACTTCCAAGGCTCCGAAACAAAGTGGGATATATGAGGGGACGTGGAGGTGTAATCGCAGGTGCAAAATAGCTGGCTAGCTTGAGGTTAAAGCAGTTCATAAGCTCTGCAAATTGAATTCAATCTCTAGCAAAAATAAGCAAACGAAGGAAAAACAATGAAAAACTCTCTATGGAACGTTTGACAATCTAAATGCGACTAATATAATTTAAATAAAGAAATGTCAGGATCTTTCGTTACGTAATAAAATAGCAATTAACAAGCAATATCAGCTTAAACATTTAGCTTGACACTATTTTTGTGCACATAAAAATCAGAGTCAAATATACAAAACGCTATGAACAAAACTAATCTGTTAGGAAGCACAAAAAAAATTTGAGAACCATTTTTAAAAGTAAAGCATATATTTCATATTTCATACAAAATCAATCTATACGTAAAGCCATGACCAAAATGCCATCAATCATGAAAATCGGTCGACTTTTGACAAAGTTGTGGGAGTTTCATATGTGGAAGCTATGGATCCAAAAAAATTTTTTTTATCAATTTTGGCATGATTTTTGACGAATAATTTGACTTACTTAAAATCACTTTTAGTGTTGTTTTTATGCTAATCACGACAAATCCAAGTAAAAGTATAAGCTAGGAATTTTAAATTTTGAAAAAAAAATTTTTCGAAAATGAGTTGGGGAGGGGGGGAAGGGGGTACATGCTTTTTTTGTCAAAAAAAAAATCTAAAAAAATATTATTTTCAAAAATGTATATATTTAGATTGTAGAAATAATCTATAGGAAAAATAATAACCAAAATGCCATCAAACATGAAAATCGGTTAATTTTTGGCAAAGTTGTGGGAGTTTGAAAATTATTTGTGTCAATTCTGTAAACTTTTATCAGATAACACAGGTTATCACGAGTATATATTAAATGTACCAGGTGTCTAGCTTTAAAAGCGGCGAAACAACATTGCGTTATTACGGACAGACGGAATTTCAAGAGTTTACAGCATTATTGTACATCGAAAAGAAGAGAAAAAAAAGAAATTCGTTCAGGAACTTTTTTAATTTGACTCGGTTAAGAACTATTTTTGTAGTGTAAAGAATTTCAGAATTTATACTGAGAAGTATAAGGGCAATCATAGGGCAAACCACATTGAACTGGTTCTTTATCACGTTTCTGATAATTCGATTAGGTTCACGGTACCACAACCAATTAATATTTTGCGCGTTAGAAACAGGTATTAAACTCTGAGTACACAAATTTTTACGTAAGGTTTAATTAAAATTCTCAATTATTAAATAGAAAGCCTTGGAAAAAAAGCCCGGCAAACTAGTTAAGAGACTACTTGAACTTTATTAATCGCATTTTAATTGTATATATGAAGCATTCATGTTTATTATCTATTAAACGTTATCAGAGTACCTGCCAATTATTTATATTTATTATAAGATCGAAGTTTAACATGCTATAGATATATTATATGGTTTATTAGGAAATAACACAAGTAATTTGTATATTTCTTTCTAATACATTTCTCAAAAATAATGAATAATAATTAATTTATTGAATGAAAACCACTCAATTGCATGTGGTTTTGAAGATTCTTAATTAATAGTTAGGTAAAAGATAAAAAATATAAGTTATTTGGATTTAAGTCAGCGAGGTTAATTGCAATTCCCGTGCAAATCTATTTCAATTAAATTGCTGAAAGCTGACTTTTGAGGAGCTCAATATTACTATTTATTATTATTGTTACATTATTGTGTTGTTTGTATGTTGATATTCTTTAGCTATATTAGTAATATTATATTTATTAGTTTGATTTTTATTATATAAGAAAATTATTATTATTTCTTTTCATTAATAAATTTATTGTATGTGCCAGTTAATTTGTTATCTCATTCTACCGTTATTTTAACAAAATCGCATTGATGAATTTTATTATTGATGTACAAAGATATGTTCACCTAACCCCATCAAGTACTTTTTGAGGATATTTAAAAAACTGCAACTTGTTGGATCTATCATATCGATCTCACTATATATTTAAATCACTTTATTCCTATTAATTGCCTCCGGATCTTTTTTGGAGTGTTCCATTTCCGGTTAATTCCAATTTAATCACTTACCTCATCAGCTGCTTGGGTGGCGGCCACCAGCAGAACTAATAGCAGCATCCATTTACCGTTGCTGAACAACGACAGCGACGGCGACAGCAGCGTCAGCTGTGCAGCTTTCAGCTTTGATTTCATTTTCGTTGCGTGGGTGTTGTTGTTATTTTTGAAGCAGCAGTGAAATTGCTGAGAAATTGATTCCAGATTTGTTTATAGAGCGGCGATTGGCAGCACAAAGAGCTAAGCAAAAACGCCCTTTTAGCTTGAATTGTGCTTTTATCAATTATTTTTTAAATGCAATAAAAACTGGTACACGCTGGGGTATTAAATGAATTAAAGAAAACACGTGAATTAAATATTTTTTTTGTATTTATGATTTTATATAAGGAATGAACGAGATAGCGACACTGGCACTGAAACAATTTGGCATTGGACCAAAGCATTCGCGATTTATCAATTGAATTACAAACAAAACGCGTACAAAAGCAATTCAATTACGCGCTGCGTGTGTATGTGTGTAAGCGAGAGAGAGACAATCGTAAATAACACATTTATACATTTAATTTTCGATAATTAACGGGAATTTTTTAGTGCGCGCGCGGCTAAATCAAAGCAAGAGGCAGAGGCGAAGGCGGGTGGGCGGCATGCTGAACGCAAGAAAAAGAGAATAAACAACTAGATTACACGGCCAGAGAGACGAAACGAAAACAAAAATAATAAAATGAGACAGCGGAGCGAGAAGAGCGCAACCAAAAGGTGCGAGCAGCAGCAGAGAATGGCTGCCTGAGTGTGAGCGTGTGTTTGTGTGACCACACTCTCGCGTGTGTGGGATGGCAGTGTTGGTGAGCGTAGAACTAAATTACAATAGCAGCAGACGCATAAAACAAAAAAAAAATTAAAATGCTTGGGCATTTAAATGTGTGAAATGAAAACGTTTTTAGCTGCAATTTGTTATTGTAGAGGGCGCTTTAACTTGATTTTCCGCCCACCACACACACCACGCACACACACACACACCTACACGCAGAAACAACCCACACACACATATGCACATGCACGCTCATCGTTTACACACACAGACAGTTCGTAGCGGTGGCGGCTTCTTTATGTTTTTCTTCTTTTACTTTTTGCTGCTTGTTTGCGTTTGCTTCACTACACGAAATTATTATTTGTTGTGTTGTATTTTGAATAAATTGCACTGGTTGCGTTTGCGTGCACCTTATTTTTATTAATTGCACATTGTGTGCCGCATTTATTTTTTTTTTTTACAATTACAACAAATTTGTTGTAAAAAATTGTTAAATTTCTGTACACTTCAGCTGGAAACGCGCGACAAACCCGCGTCCAATAGCTTCCACGGTTTTAATACGACTAATGTTAACATGCTCTGTTAGCTAACAGTGAGCTGCAGTGGCCACTGGCCAGGGTGGCCGTATGCTACACATTTGGTATATTCAAAAGACACATGCAAAAATACCAGCGCCATTATATTATGTGGTTGGGCTTAAGGCGCTAACCCAGTATGGTCACACTGCACAGCCAATTCGAACATATTTAGCAAGAAAAGTTAAACAAAAAGAATTGGGTAAATAAGGTAAATTCGAACATTTACGGCACCAAAACGATGTACAAAATAAACGCTGATAAGTCAATTGATTGACAGTGACCATAGATAGCATCCACTACGAATGTGAATCATAATTTGCTTTGTTGTCTTGTTTTGCGTCTCTTTTTTCGTTCCCCCTCAGCAAACCCAATTGCTGCACAGCTCCCCACCCCCCCGCCTCTCTCTCTCATACACACACACACTCTCTCTTTGCAACGACAATGTACTGTGAAAATTTGTTGGTTCTGTCGAACGAAGCTGATTTGAGCGCCTATTACGTCTTACGTCTTTCGTTGCAGGCTTAAATGCTCGCCGATTAGCTAAATATGGATCTGGTGGACATCGATCAGGTCCTGGACAATCTGGAAGCGGAGCTGAAAGGTGAGTTTTAAGAGTGTGTTGCCAAACCTAACGGTGCATGGCATTAACTGTTAACTGGGTTGCAGCCGACGAGCAGCTGAGTCGAAGTGCGGCAACTGCGGCCACTGTAACGGCTAATGTGGGCGCCGAGCCACGCCCACTGGGAGATGGGAGCGCTGGCAAAAGCTTTGTGGGCGTCTCGCAGGTGTTCAACAGTCTCAACGACTATCGGAACAACGTCCAGGCGCTGGCAACGGGACTGGAGGCGCACGAGGGCTACGACTGGACGGAGGGATCCGAGGAGCAGGGGGCCAAGCAGCAGCAGGAGCAGGCGCAGCATGAAGAGGACGATCGGCAGCGAGGGCTGCCCCAACAAATTGAACTGGACGAAGATGCGCACGAGGATATCAACAAATTCAGCGAGGCGCAGGAGAAGCGCTCAAAGGCAGGCGATGAGCTAAATGTCTCCTCGACCGAATCGCTAACGACCTCATCCTGTTCCACGTTCTCCTCGGGCCCCTCGCCCGGCAACCTGAGCAACTCCGAGGAGGAGGAGGGTGCTGAGGTGCCGCTGGAGCAGCAGGAGAGCGACAGGCCCAGTGCCGTGGAATTGCCAACCAAAGCGAATAAGGAGCCGCCGCAGCAGGAGCAGGAGCTGGTGGCATCGGTTGCTGTTGAGGATTTGGCCACGGGCCTGTCCTCCATATCCATAACCAATACCAATACGAACACGACGGCATCGCAGTCAATATTGCCATGTGAAGTGACCGCCTCCTCGGCGCTGGGCAAGGTGCTAAACGAACTGTCCGAGGAGACGACAACGGAGCTGGAGGCGCAGAGTCAGGCGCAGCGCGGCGCCGACAAAAAACCGGAGGATGCTGTGCCAGCGGTGAGTGGGAATATCAGTATTAATAATATGTAACTAATTCGAAATCCGGTTTCTTCCTCGTCCAGGCAACCGCCACCGCTTTGGCCGCGGCGCCGGGGCAACAACAGCGGACGCAGCAGCAGCTGCAGGCGCCGCGGGATTGCGAGCTGCCGCCGGAGGAGGCGGCACCGAAGCGCAGTCAGCCGCTGACCTTTTGCTCCACCATGGACGAGATCTCGGACACGGAGCTGGACAGCATGCTGCAGGAGGTGGAAGCGGACATTGACATTGAGCACGCGGAGGCATTTGCTGCCGGTGCCGCCTTCTGTCAGCGCCAGACGCACGAAATGATCGATGTCGATGACGACGAGGACGACGTCGAGGACGATGATGATGATGGTGATGATGAGGAAGGCACCTCCATATCGCCGGTCACCGAGGAGGAATCGGTGCGCATTCTGTCCGAGCAGGAGACCAATTCGGCGGATCAGATGAACGTGGACAACTTCTCGCAGGCATCCACCGTGGAGTTTGCCGAGCTGCGCGCTCACGAGGCGACGCCAGCGGCGGCCGCCGGAGAGCTGGCCTCATCCTTTAGCAGCACCGCCAGCGACACGGACTCGTTGTCCGGACGCAAACTGGAGGAGGACGAGGCTGAGCAGCAGTTAGTAGATGGAGAGGGGGAGGACAGTGTCGGCACGGATGCACTGGAAACGCAGGAGCAACGACCGCAACGGCCACAGACACTGGACCTAAATGGCGGTGGCTACCAGGCGAACGCGGGTCAAACGCCTCTGCCCGGCGCGGATCCGTCCCTGGACCAGGCGTCAGCCACAGCTGCCGCTGCTGCAGTGCCGCAGGCCGCTGGTGGCGAGGACGATGAGGACAACGAGAGTCCCATCTATGAGGCGGTCGGGTACAGTGATCCGCATGCGAATCTGGGTAAGGTGCCGCCCATCTGGGTGCCGGACAACATGGCCGGGCAGTGCATGCAGTGCCAGCAGAAGTTCACCATGATCAAGCGGCGGCATCATTGTCGCGCCTGCGGCAAGGTCCTCTGCTCCGTCTGCTGTTCGCAGCGTTTCCATCTGCAGTTCGCCAACGAGCCGGAGTCGCGGGTCTGTGTCCAGTGCTTCATGATACTCACCGAGCGGCAGGCGAATGGGGGCATCTCCGATCCGTATGCGGCGGCGCCGCCACCGACCGCCCTGCCGCCGACCCCGATGCGCTCCCCGAATCCCAACAATCCCATGGAGTACTGCTCGACGATACCGCCGCACCGGCAGGTGGCCGCAGCGGGCGCACCGCCGCCCAGCGTCATTGTGCCCGTCGGCGTGCTGAAGAAGACGGATGGGAGCTCCTCGAACTCGTCCAGCTCGGATGGCAAAAAGGGTCGCAAACGCAAGAGCGTCATGTTCAGCGATGGGATTGCGCCCGGCAGCGAGCTGGCCAGCACCTTGGAGCAGCAGTGGGGCGAGGCCAAGCAGGCGCGTCGCGGCCTCCAGCGCAGCAACAGCGGCACTGGCCAAAAGCCGCCCACGCCGGGCGCCAACAACAGCAACAACGGCGGCGCCACCAACAGCAGCAGCAGCAGTATTGACAACACCTCCTCCACCCTCGGCCTGGTGGCGCAGCTGTTCCGTGGCTCCATACCGCCAAGCGCAGCGGCGGCCACGCTCTCAGCGGCCGTCCAGGGCAGCCAAGAGTCAAGCGGTAGGTTCATATAGTAAAGTTGATTTGTGCCAGAATGACACTTGCTTAATGTGAATTTTGGGATTAGTTTAGATTAGATTAATTTGATATATGGTAGAGGTTAGAAAAGAAAGTTTTAAATTAGTTTAAAAATTGGGAATGAAACCCGGAAGTACACATAGTCAAATTTAAAAATTTTAAGTTAATATCAATAACAATCGATTAATAATTAAAGTTGGTTAACTTTAGTTGGTTAATTTTTAATTTGTATTTCTAATACATTTTTATATAAATTTTTCAAGTCGTCAATATATTCTTCATATTTCGTATTAGTCTGTCTGCAAGTTTTTATGTCGTATATCAGCAAGAACTAATTCTTTTTCTATCATAACGCCTTTCTATGCAATTATTCTCATGAAATTATGTAATAGTAACATTATGAGTTATCAGGAACCATTCACCTTTTTTGTTTTTCGTATAAATAAATAAAAAATTATGTTTTAAAAAAAATTATATATTGTAAACTAATATGTAAATTAATTTATTTTTGCTTAAACTCAAGCTAGTGTCAGCCTGGTATCTTTTACTAATTTCCTTTCCATTAATCCTCCTCTTTATTCTTTGCAGCTGGTCGCAATACGGCGCAGAGTTCGCCTCGTCGCAAAGTGGAGCCGCAGCGCTCCCGTAAATTGCCGCCTAGCGATGCCCAAGGTTGTTTCATACCCCACGAGGAGCACGCCCTGCCGCCCATTTGTGTGGGCAGCAACAGCAGCAGCAGCAACTGTGATGTGGAATACAAGGAGGTGCGCAACGATGCCGATCTTCTGGAGCGTTTGCAGCGCGAAACGCTCAAGTTCATTGTGAAGAACAATTTCTATGTGCTGGTCAAGGTGGTCAACAGTGAGTATCCCCGTATCCAGTATCCCAGTAAACCCATAGCTAATTCTTCATTCTTGCAGTGAACTGCTGCATGAATCGCTGGGTGCTCAACTTCACCACGTCGGGCCTGCATCATGTGGGCAACGATGAGCTGATCATTCTGCTGGAAATCAAGCCGCCGCCGGCAACTGGCACTGGTCCCACCGTGCCGTGTGATATATTCCAGCATCTGTACGAGATCTATGTGGAGGCGGAGCATGCTCGGTCCAGCACACAGGAGCTGGCCTTTACTAGTCCGCGCAGTGCCAACTTTTTGGGATCACGCGAGCACGGCGGCTTCATCTACATAAGGCCGACGTATCAGTGCCTCCAGGGCGTCATTGTGCCGGACAGTCCGTATCTGGTCGCCGTGCTCATCCATCGTCATGAGGTGCCCTGGGCAAAGGTGTTGCCGCTGCGTTTAATATTGCGCCTGGGCGCACAATATCGCTATTATCCTTGCCCGCTGATCTCGGTGCGGAATCGTGAGTCCGTCTATGGCGAGATTGCCCAAACGATTATCAATTTTCTAGTGGATTTTCGCAATTATTCGTACTCCCTGCCCGCCATCCGTGGCCTCTACATACACATGGAGGAACGACAGACGACGGTGATCATACCGCGGTATCGCCAAAACGATGTGATCAAGGCGATCAACAATGCCACCGATCACATCCTGGCGTTCGCCGGCAACTTCTCAAAGGTGGCCGACGGTCATTTGGTCTGCATGCAGAACATCAACGATGATCGCTCCGAGATGTATGCGTACTCCACGCAGGCGATCAATATCCAAGGCCAGCCCCGGAAAATAACCGGCGCCAGTTTCTTTGTGCTCAACGAGGCGCTGAAGAGCAGCAGCGGCCTATCCGGCAAGTGCAGCATTGTCGAGGACGGACTGATGGTCCAAATCATGCCGGCCAAAATGGAAGAGGTGCGTCAGGCGCTGCGCAATCAAACGGACATCGACATCGTCTGCGGCCCCATTGCGGCTAGCGACGAGCAAAGCGAAATCGTTAGCATTAAATGGGTGGACAGCGATCGCGAAATCAATGTGGGGTAAGGCATAAATTCATCAGCTCTAGACTCGCATTTAAGCTAATTATCCCTTTACCTGTTTTGTTTCAGAGTCAAATCGTGCATTGATGACAGGCCCATGGATGGTGTGGCCAATATGCGGGTGCATGCCAGCTTCAACTATTCCAATACCAATTATGCAATACGTTTGAGCGATATATTTATTGTCAAAGTGCGTAAAACATTTTATTTAAGAAGCTTTTAAATTACATGAGTCCGGCAGAAGAGAGAACTTTAAGCTCCTTCAACGCACTTTCGATTAAAAATATTAGTAGATTTTTAAAAGAATTTTTTAAGTTTTTAAAAGTTTTCATAGGATTTAATAGTTTGTAATTAAGTTTACAATTAGAAACTCTTAAAGCTCAAATACGAGGAAAGCTAATTGCTGCTAAAAGTTCAGTATAAAGCTTTCAAGAATTCTCTTCCTTTGCTTCTTTTAATACTTAAGTAATTGAGCTTCCTTGAAGCATAGAATAGATATTCAGACTTCAAATGCTTTCTGCAATCTAAATACTTTTTTTCTTTGGATTCTTTTATTTTTTATGAGATCAAATACTTTCATTAAAGCTCATAGGTAATAAAATTTAGTTTAATTGTTCTTAACATATCATTTTTTTACAGTGTGAGGATTGGTATGCCACAAATGGCAGCAACTATGCGGACATCACACGCATCGCTGAGCAGCTGGCCAGAAGCGCCTCAATGGCGCTGCTACCATTCCTAGATCTGCTTGCCGCGGCGGGCATTAATAAGCTGGCACTGCGAGCCACCCTAGACCAGGAGAACGTAAGCATCAACTATCACATAAATCATACAAATAAATTGAGAAATATTTATCGATTTTCTTGCCAATCAGGTATGCTATGAGGCAGGTGCTCGTGGCTCGAAGCTGCCGCCGCTTTATATGAATGCACTCGATAATCATCTGATCGCCACACTGCACGGCGAATCGTCTGGCATTCAGGATCCTATTATATTGGAACTGGTTTTCTATATACTGAACGCCTGAAGCGGCAATCTCCTCGCTAGAGCCTTAGTGCAATTGCTGGTATTCGTACTTTACGGAACCTCCCATTCCCCTTCTGCCTCTCCCCAGTTGAACAAACACAATACAATACAACAGACTATAATTTCATAAAATTTATAACTACGCCTAGCTACGTAAGCCTTTAAAGTGATCAAGTGTTTGGCGCTCCCTACCCCCTAATCCCCTAGTCCCTAACCAACCAGTTAATCGTTATACGTAAAATTCCCCTCTAAAGCGATTGATGGCGCAGTTACTGTATATAATTAGTACATGATAAATATATATTATCGGTGTTTTGTTTGTTTTATCTCATTTCTTGTCACCTCGACCGCCCCTATAAAACCGACGTAAACATTTTGTAATTTTCAATGTTTTATATAATAATCTAGGACAACGTTTGGCAGCCTTTTCACCACTAAAAACAAAAAACGTTTTCTTGATTCTGTATTGTAAAATTAAAAAGTTTTTCATATTGTTTACGAATGTCGAAAAAAACAGCATAGAAAAAAATACTTATATATTGTATATGATGTTCTTTATTATATCCCTGTATATTTTCTATTTCAATATAAATAACGACTATATAACTGTTAAAATCCATCGGTGTTTCATTTTGGGAAAATTATTTTATAGTTTTTATACCATTAAAAGTGGATAAAGTTGAGACCTATCCTTATATAGGAACACTATATATATATTCGAAAATTTTTGACATGAATTTGGACCAAAAATTTTATTTTTAAACTTAAATGTAGAATTAATCTAGGTACCGAGCCATGAACAAAAAGACCATCCCCATCAAAATCGGTTAAGTCTTGGCAAAGTTACGACTGGGGAAAGCTGAGAAATATCCCTATATGGGTACACTAGGACATATATTCGAAAATTTTTGACATGAATTTGGACCAAAAATTTTATTTTTAAACTGTAATGTAGAATTCATCTAGACACCGAACCATGAACAATAATACCTTCATCATCAAAATCGGTTGAGTTTTGGCAAAGTTACGATTGGGCAAAGTTGAGAGATATCCTTATATGGGAACACTAGGGTATATATTCGAAAGGGACATTTTCTAGCGTTTCCTTGAAATTTATTTTAAAGATGGTTAAGATGTTTTAAATCATAGGAGAATTTAAATGGGAGTGTGGTGCCGCCGATAAGAGTTTCGCAACTGAAGCTGTTTGTCCCATGTTGGATTCCCGGCGTCGCAGATTTTATTTTTCGCTGGTAATTTCCAATTAAATTTTTTTTTTTATTTTAACCACATTAATACTCATATTCAATACTTTTAGCCCATAAAAAATATGCAAACATTTTTATTAAATTATTGTGATAATTGTTTATTAAATTTAATGTTCCACTTGCTCACAATTTCAAAAAATGTTTTCTTCCAGTTGGCAGACACAATACAAATAAGTTGCAAACTTTAATATAACAACCTATAAATGTATATAAAAACGATATAACGCATATTCTATACCCTTCAATTTGCTGGTGCCTTATATTATTTAAACTAGGGCCATTGAGCTTTCCCAGACGCAAAGCTGGGATGGAAATCGAAGTGGGAAAAGTGTTGTTACAAAAATCGCTTAACATCCTAGATGTATGCATATACTATATATATTAATGGTATTATGTATATACAAATATGAATGACATTGCCAAAAATATGTTGATTTTCTTTTCGTTTTCTTGTGGCGGGGAAACACTAATAGCACCTCCAATAGGTGAGTTTTTTAGGGGGCGTCAGTCCACTCGTTCTTTCTGAGTTTCGGAATATGTTGTTGATCTTGTCAGTTGGTGTATCGCTTGTTGTTATTGCTGTTATTATTATTATTATTATGTTTTTTTGGATTTATACATATATAGATATAACTTAAGCACTTGTCCCAGCCTCAGCTCTACAGCTCGTCGTGCTTGGGACCGGAGAACTCATCGTGCGAGATGAAACCGTTCTTGTCCTTATCCTCATGCTGGAAAATCTCCTCGACCAGCTTATCGTTCTCCTGCAGCATGTTCTTCAGCTCATCGGAGTCTTGTCCCTCCACAGCCGTCATTTGTTTCTTCAGATATTCACTGACCTAAGTTCATGAAAACAATGTTTAATTAATGAAATGGAAAAATCTCTAGTTAGCTGTGTGAAGAGTTAGGTTAGTATACCAAACCGAGACCCACGGATATATCACATATAGAGTGTAGTACGTATAATAAAAAAATGAAAAGTGCGATCCATACATAGACGATTACCTCTTCGCGGCTCAGCTGCTTGTCGGCGTTCTCATCGATCTCCTTGAACACATTTGTGGCAGGTGGCGCATTGCCAATGTTGATCAGCTCCACCTCGAAGACGAGAGTGGCCTTTGGTGGGATCACGTTGCCAGCACCCTGATCTCCATAGCCCAACTCTGGCGGAATTGTCAGCTTACGTTTCTCGCCTAAAATTTGTGATAATACCATTATTGAGGGCTAATAGATTACTTCAGACTTAACTTACCCACGCACATGTCGAGCAGTCCTTGGTCCCAGCCTTTAATCACCTGTAAAGGAAATATATATAAAAACATAAAATATTAAATTGCGAAAAATGTATAACTATCAAATAAAATAATATTTAATATTTACTATAATCTATAATTATAAAATTACTTATATTCTTTTATACACAGGAACTTTCTCTATTTACGTACAAACAATTTCAATCCAACTTTAATTTAATTTAAATGTATGTTTGAAATTAATAATTAAATGATTGAATTTACAGACAATTTTTTTGTTTTATTTATTTTGATTTGTTTAATTAGAAAAAATATTTGTTATTGTTGAATCATAGTAAATGTTTTAAATAGAAATATGTATTTTCATATTATTATTATTTTCACTATAATTAAGCAATGACTTTTAAAGTTTATATAAATTGGATATATATATTTTTTTATAAAAATTGTCTTTTAATTTCCATAACACTATCAAAATTCAGTTGATTTTATGGGTTGAATTTACAATTGAATTTTGGCCACAACATGGGGCATTTAACAAAAACGGTTAAGCTCACCTGTCCGGCGCCCAATTGGAATGTGAAGGGCTGGTCGCGGTCGAAACTGCAAAAAACGATAGAAAAGAGGAAAAAAAGGTGAGAAGAGAAAAGTCGCAGGCAAATTTTTAGACGCTTGTTAGTCGCAAAGTTTCAAGTGCAGCTTGTTTTATGAAGAGGTGTTGCGACAAGGGACTAGTAACACACACATACACACACACACACACAACACACATTTATCACTCAAATAAACACACACACACTGTCAACTGGCTGCAGTTCGCACATAATCAAGAGACAAGCCACAAAAAAAAAAACATACACATTTTAAAACAATACATCATTTTTTATGTCTGCTAGAGTTGGAGGAGTTACGTATGGATTTTTATAACGGTGGTTTGAGGGTTGTAAAGAAAACTCTGAAAACTCCGCGAAATTATTTGTTTGATGGCCGTGTTCTCGACGGTGCTTAAGTTAAGCGAATTACTTTAATTTGTTACGCACAAATAAAAGATGACAATATCGTACTGAACAGGGGGCCCAACACCTATCCCAACTCATCATAATCATAATCAGCTGTTCAGGTATGCATGAAACCCCCCCTTTCATCCCCTGCCGATCTGGGATGATGTATGATGATGTGGCACAGTTGCAATAAAATAGGCACATAATTTAATGATTATTATATGGTTTACGAGCAGTTGTGAAATATGAATGGATTTTCAAATAGAACATTAAAAAGTGGATGTAAGCCAGGAATATATATTGCAATATATTTTTAATAAAAACAAAACATAAAGCTTACTTCGAGAAAGTTAAAACAAGATACTGAGTGTGAATTAAAACTAGAATGGATAAAAACGAAAATAAAAAACTAAAAATTGAAAAGCGTTTAATCACTTGTTTAGTTTGCATATTGTCCAAAACTTCAACATTGATTTTATAGCTTGTAAGTCAATAATAAATGCTTTGAACACCCGTTGCCCATCCTAGGTAGGATATTCCCTGGCGATATAAACTTGCAATTGGAAATGTGTCACTTGGGCATGCCGAAAGCAACTTTCTTGTTTGTTGTGTTTAAAAAGTTTTCGACTTTGGCTGTTGTTACTAAAAACTTATTTGGCCCCCTCCTCCGGCTATCCCCAGTTGACGATCATTTTTTAATGAGCCAAATGCGCTGCAGCAGGGATAAGGATGTGTGGGGGAGCAGAGGTTGGCTTACAGATTATTGCAACAAGCACAACAAATGATTAACAAGGCGACGCAGGACACCCACAAGAAGCGCCGCTGACGACACTTTTGGGCTGACAAAAAGTTGTGCACCACTTTCTATTGCCTTATGCACCCACTCCATTCCACCTCCCTGCCCCGCCTCCCCTGCCAGTGCAGCAGTTGTTTTTCGCGGTGTCTGTTAAATATTTTATGTGCATCTCTTGGGCATTTTGCAAACATTTTTACATTTGTACATTTTTGAAAATGTTTCGCCTTGTTTGTTTTTGGAATCACAAGATGTGCCGGCTCATGATGATGGCATGCGGATTGGCAGTGCCCGCGGAATAATCCAACCAACCGAAAAAGTGCTACCTCAAGTGCGCGCAAGGAGTTGGAGCGTAACCAAAGTGTCGTCGTCCCCGTCTCTTTCGCCTCTCTGCTCTGCGCTGCTCAAGTGCAGCAAATCTCATGATGAAATAAAAAACCCTACCAAATTTGTCTGGCAAAAAAATAAAATGCTAGTCTTGCACAGTCGAATATTTAATGCCCTTGCGGATAGCTGGGCAAATTTTAGACATATATTACATATATGCATTGTTGGTTAATATAAAAATTGTTGCTAGTTTTTGGCACATATTTAAAAACATGTATCCTAAATATTTTAAATTATATTTTTCGTACTAAATGGAACATATTTTTTATTTAACATAAGCAATACTTTTCAAAATTTTAGAAAAATTTTGTTAATTAATAGTTGATATAAAAATCTAATAATAAAATATATTTGTATACTTTACTTATAGAAATTAGTTGAAAAAAATAAGTAAAGCTCTCAAAATTGTCGCATTTAAGCCTTAAAAGAATGTCGATAAAGTGTAAATATATTTGTGTTTATAAAAGTAGCTTATCCTGCAAAACGAGTATATTATGTTTTATTATGTACATTTTTTCCACTTGTTATTTCATGACAAAAAACAAATACCCCTTATGTTAGGGCATAAAAGGAAACAACAAATGTCAAGCAGGAATACACAACCACACGTGTGTTTGTGAGTGTTTGTCGGGGATTACGTCCTTTAAGACACAGTCACACTTACAGTCCCCCCAGTTTCGAGTCCTGGTCGCGACACGACGCTTGGCTGTGAATTTTTATTGCATTATTTTCCATGAATTTCTAGTAATATGCGAACATTTTATAGCGCCTCGCATGTGTCTGTCTGTTTGTCTTTGTGGTCTGACTCAGCACGCACAGGTGCTTGGCGGATTGAAGGATTTGGATGGAAGGGAGGAGGTGAGTGCTGCTGCTAATTTATGCGATTTACAGCAATAAATGTTGCGAAAGCCGCTTGTCCTTATTTATGCCACTGATCAATGCTAATTGTTATATATGTGGAAAGAGGGGAAATAAAAAGTGGATTTTTTTTTTAAGTTTTAAAGGGGGAAAAGCTTTAAACCCAATTTAAAGGAGCTCTATTTATATATTGCATTATTTTTTGTCTTCCACATATTTTGAAACAATGTTTGAGACTAAAACAAAATTATAAAAAAATTATTACAAAAATTGCTTTTAAGATTATTTTTTTTTAAACTTTAGTTCATTTTTAGCATTGGTTTAAATGTAAACAATTTTATAAGTTAACTTGTTTACAAGTGTTTATTGGCTATTATATGTAACCATACTCTAAATGAACACAGCAAATTTTTCATTTAAAAACAAAAAACTGAATCCCTTTAAAAAACCTCGCAGGAATCGTTTTAAAAAGTATTATGCTTCAATTAAAGCATTTAAAAGAGCGCGCAATGCGTTAAATAAATTAATAAAAATCGTTTAAATGCGTTGATTGTTTCAGTCAACTATATGTCCAGATCCGTAGCCGGATCCGTTAACGTATCCGTCGCCAACTCTTCGGCCCCAAGCATGCAAAATTGATGAAGCGCCTCGGCTGACGCAACGGCAAACAAAAGGTCAGCTTGGACTGTGGACAATGTAGCGGGGAGCGGACAGCGGTTAGCTGTGGTAGCTGTTTGGGGCACAGTTGATGGCACAGGTGTTTTATAAACTGGACAAACAGGCGCTTAAAAAATATTACTAAAAGCGCTTGTGCAACAAAAAATATTTACAAATTTCGTGAGATTTGAAGGCGATTTGAGGGAGTTTTGCGTGAATTATGCGTAGGGTGGGTTGGGCGGTATCTCTGCATTATCATAAAGTCAAACAACAAATGTAAACTCATTTTTTGTTTGTGTTTGCTCGCTTAATATTTAATAAGTTTCGATTTCATGCGGCCTGTGGAGCTCGGGCAATGCCATTGGAATTTTTATGCATTCGAGCGCATTTAAAATGCAGCTCAATGGGCGAAAAAACAGAGGAGCCAAACATCCGTTTTAACCATTACGTGATTCCCAATCCGAAAGATACAAGTTCGTTGGGTGAAGATAGGTGTGGGGCAGGGGGGTTCGAAGGACTGGTAAATCATACCACGCCACTTGCTACACACTCGACTTTCAATCCAATCAAATTGAATCCTTTGGCTGGGTATGTGAGTGCGGTTGGGTGGGTTTTTCCGTCCATTGATGACCTCGTTTTATGTGCGTCGTTGTCCGAAGTTATAAAATCAAATATGCGTCCTCTTCAAAAGCCACAAAACCTCAATGGGGACTTGGTAGCGACAAGTTGTTGCCAAAGGAGAGAGAGAGAAAAAAATGAAGCCCAAGCGATTAACGTGCAACACGGCGCAGTTGTCTGTCCCAGCTCGGACTTTTGTCCTCTTCGCCCCTCTCGTCTTCTGGTCAATGTGCGAACAATTCGCAGCTGGTGAAGTTTGGTTGCGCAAATTTATGCGCCTGCAGCAGCATCACGTGCCACCAATAAGAATTGTGGCAGCCTTCTTGTAAATTTTCAAGAAGTCAAAAAATAAAAGCAAAATAGTAGAAAAAGTATATTTCGCAGCAAGCACATTAATTATTTAGCCTATCTACGAATGTGCACAGCAACTGAAGACGTTTGGGCATTTTTTTTTTTAAAGAAATCGAGCTCGTCTGCCCTTGGGGTCGACTTGGCACAGTGGACAACAGCAACAACAACAACGGTAAATTTATTAAATCAAATCAAACTCTAAATGATATATAATATAAACAATATATATTAATTAAACTAAAAGTTACTCTTTTAACCTTCATACCAATATTATGATAATTAATTGATGCTTTTATTTAATCAAACGTGAATGCATTTAGTGTGAATATTTGTGTTAGATTTGTAGATTTTAATTGCATTTTTTAATAGAGCAATTAAATAATATACGTAAAAGTAGAATAAAATTTGTAGAAAACGGAAAAACGGTGTAAAATGAGTTAGTGTGTTAACTTTGTTTATTAAAGTTAGCCAATTAATATATTATACAATTTTTTAAAAAGTTATATTGCTTAAAGCACATCAAACATCTGGACAGCTAACGGTATGTTAAGTGTATGTCACTATGTAGTATAAGATACAGTTAAAGCTCCATAATCTTTACTGTTAAACATAGCCAAATAATGAATAACTAGAATTAAATTCCAACTTCATTTTGCCTTTTTTTTGTGACAAATAATCAAACATACTTTCCCAATTTACTTGTAAACATTATATTTTCCTTGTACAGTTACTCAGTTTTGACACATGAAAATTGGTTTCGCTTCACTGTGCACCGCCTGTAACTGTGCTGCGCGCCAACTTTAACTGATTGCCTCATATGGTAATGAGCTTTAGATTTAGAGGCAGGGTGCAGTTAAAGTCGTTGCTCACACGCAGTCTGACCCTTCCTCTTCCACAACTGAACTGATCGTTAAGCACTCATAAGTGCTTCCTCTGCAAATTGATGCCAAGGCGCAGATCGCGTCCACTCAGGCCTGACGCCAGAGAGAGATGCTCCGCGTTGCCGCCAACGCCTCATTGTGTGCGAAATCTGTCAGGGCCAACGCATCTTCAAAGTGGCAGCGAGTGGCTTCCCTTTCCTGTTGGCCGCACTAATTGTCTTCGAATGCAGAAAAACCGAAAGAAAAAACAACTAAATTTGAGCTTAACCGAACTGAAACTGGTGACAGTCAAGGTTGTCTGGCTTGGCTAATGGCTCTACGCCTAAAACTTTCACTTTGTAGCTTTCGTCTGATTTCTTGTTCGCTTTTTTTTTTTGTATTTTTGTATTTCAACTTATTTTTACGCGCTCCGCTTTTGGACATTAAACTGCACTTGACGCAGTCCACGTTGCTGCCACATACAAATCATGCGAAGTCAACGACGACGTAAGATATGGCTATAACAGATTGGGAGAGGGCGCAGCCGGGAGGTTAACTGGCTCGAATGTCTGCCTGTTGTCAAAAAAAAAAAAAAAAATACACTGTTCCCGGAACATGCTGCAAGTTTGCCAAGCTACCCTTTTGCCAGTTGCAAATTGCAATTTTAATGGGCTACAAGCTGCAAGCCGTTGCACAAGTTGAAGTTGCAGCAACTTACGTCGCCCCTCTCTGAACTTGAGTTGCAACGTGGCGTATGCGTAATAAATTCCGACAAACCTTGAAAATACTTTAGCGTTGGGCACTTATTGTATATTCGTTTCTGCTGTCTGGCTTTTTGACTTATCTAACTTCTTTTTGTTTGATAATGTATTTAAAAAAACTAATTTTATATATACATTTTTTTGCACAAAGAAAAAAGAGATTTAAGAAACGTTTTTAGATATGCTTTCAAAGGAACATAAATTACAACTCTCCTGTTTTAATAATTAAAAAACTTAAAATTGTTTTAAATAATATTGGGTTGTATAAAAATGAAGTGGATTTCAGTTGTTGAGCACTGTTTTCAGGGCTGTAAAGCGCATCTCAACTTTCACCTAGTCCCATTTTATTTACATTTAGTTGGGACAACTTTAAGAAAGTATCAAATTTTGCATGCAGCAGATAACAAATTAATTTTTCGTACACAATGACAACAGTCTCGAGTGTGCCACACGAGGTAGCAAGCAGAGTAACTGGATAGGCGTGGCAAGAGCCGTGGCTCCCCCTACATAAAAGCACATATATCATAAGATGGGGGCCGAACCGAGGAGCTGCTCATGTTACGCGTCAGGCTGATTAGAATATAGCGGGACATTTGCATTATTTATGCCAGCCAAATGAAGGTCTGCGGGTCAAAAGGCTGGTTGCTGTTGCTGTCAGCTTCCTGTTCTTATTTGGCACAGGAGTTGGAGAAATAGAAGTCGAAGCAACAGCTTGACAAACGGTGGGCGCACGTGACAAGGTCCTGCCAGTGACAGGTGGACGAATGCAACTCCTTAATGTCAGTGCCTGTACCTGTATCTTTACCTGAATGTCAAGCCACAACAATGAAAATAAAAGGAGCAAGGCACGTGACAGGACTCGCTCCGCGCTCATTATTGAATAACTTATTTAGCAACATCCTGCCCCCGCCTGCCCCCCAGTCAATTTAATTGTCGAACCATTGAAGATGCTAAAAGGATGCTCGCGAAATGAAATTAGTTGGCCAGACACAGGTCTTGTAATCCTTTTCATGTCCATCGGGTCACGTATGCAATAAGCAAGCAAACTGGACGCTACATTCATTTTTATTATCAAAAACCCCACGCTTATTAAATATATTTTCCACTCAATAATCAATAATTTCAATAATTGAAATTAAACATTTTTTTGTATATTCAAGATAAATCAATATGCTTTTAAAAATGAAAGTTTTGATAGATGAAATAGGAAATTTATATGAAAAAGCTGGATTTGAGTATATGTAAAATTAAGGTACATTTTTCAAACTCAGTTCCGCACTCTATATAATTATTATATACTGGAAAAAGTTGTAGACTTTTTTAGCTAAAATTAGGCGCTGCTTCAAGGAGTGTTAACTATTTTTGATACTTATTATACATTTTTTTTTGTAATTAATAAATAAATTGTCTTACAGCTGAAATGCGACACCTAAAAATTTTATAGATTTTGATTTGTTGATCTTAAGTTACTTTTCTTAAACTTAAGTTTAGATATTGTTCAAAGAGAATCCTCATTCCGGCAACACTTTATACTCCTTTCGCCGGGTTTTCTTCAGAATCTGTTATGGTAATCGAGTAGCATAAAGAAGCATTCAGCAGCTGCCTGCAAATGGCACTTCAATAGGCCAATTGAGCTGCCATTTAGACGCTTGTCAAATGCACAAAGGTGAGCGTCTGTATTTGCCCGAAACCCTCAGCTGCACTTAAGCCTCTGTATCTGCAGCTTAATTAGCAGAAAATGTGAAGAAGGGTGGGCGTAAATAAAAAGAAAACAAAAACAAAAAATAAACTGTAGCCAACGCTGGGGCGCCACAAGCAGGTAGCTAATTTCCGGCGTTGTTGGCTCAACACAAAAATTCGCACAAAATAAAAGAAAGTGAACGCTTCAGGCAGTGCGTTCACTGAAAGAATTTTTGCATGCTGAACTGCTAGCTGTCGTCCTGTCGCCTCTCGTCCTGGCAGAGCATCCTTCGCTGCACTCGGGCCCGGCAAAGTGCCTGTCGCTTGGTTTAAGTGCGGCGAGGCATTTAAGCCAACGGGGCTGAATCAAAGGGGGAGGGAGGGAGGACGGAGAGAATGGGAGCATTTAGCAAACCGTTGACTTCAGCAACAAGTGGCTGACAGGCAGACACAAGGGAGGAGGGAGGGCAGAGGTAAGGTTGAGGGCAGTTGGTTGACAAAGAAGGACATATTTTTGGGGGCGGGGCGACGACGACGCACTGATTGAGTTAGAGTTCGGGTCGAGAGCCGAGTTGGCAGCACGCTAAATTAAACAGCAATTGCAAACTTTCAGCACAAACTTTCAGATAATTTCTCGCCCGCCTTCTCACACTCTCTCTCTCTCTCACTTATTCTGTGGTTGTGTGTGTTGCCAGGTAAAGACAAACCTAGACGTTTAGAATGTTGTTTAGCATATGTGCCAAAATCGTATTATAAAAACGATTTCCTGCACAAAAGACACAATTTTGGCCTGGTTGGGCAATCAAAATAAATATAATTATGGCATAAATCAAATAAAATTCAGATGGTCAAAAAGTGCTATAAAAATGGTAAACATAATGAAGTATTGGTACTTCAAGATAACCAGCATGATTTTTGAGACAAAATAATGTTGAAATATGTATAAAAGTTAAAACCCGATTCAATTGTGATGAAGTTATGGAAATGTTTACGCTTATCTCTGTCTTATACAAATATTGTATATTTAGTATATTTAATTTATAATGTTTCTGCCAGTTTATTAATATTTATGGCGATAAGAGAGAGAAATTGATAATAAAACGCTTGTAACGACAACAAAATTGATTATATTCCTAATATAGAACTGAGTGACGATAGGGCAATAAGGGGTTGGGGAAATAATATACCACATGTATATTTAAACGATCAAATAACATGCGCGAAATTTTATACTTTCACGAGATGATGGGCTTTAATTGGCTTTGCCTGCAGCTTAAAATAAGGTAGGCAGCTTTCAGCTTAAATGCCAGGCTATAAAGTATAATAAATTCTTCTTAAATAGGTAAAGCCCTAAGAAACAGATTTTTTATGTAAATATATTTATAGCTTATATATTTTATTTAAATATGAACAAACATTTTCTTTTTATTTATTTACATAATTATAATGTTTTCTTTTAAAAGCAACAACAGCGTAAAAACTGTTTATCAATTAATGTTGTAAAAATATTCTTAAAAAAAAAAAGAGGAAGTAGAGAAGAGAAGCAATAGAATCATGAAAAGTTCCTCCGGATATTTCAACATGTGTCTATCAAGCGCATAATGTGTACTTATTATAAATTGTTGTCTTTATGGGTAAAACTGAAGCAGCTGCCACAACAGCAGCGGTAACAATTGACGTGAACGTTACGCTGCAATGCCAGCAACAAGAACAACAACAACAGCAACGATAAACAAAGCCAACAACTGACAGAGGCCAAAAAAGAAGCGCATGGAAAATGCTGGCCAACAATTGAGATCGCTTATCAGTTGGCGTCTAATTTACGACAATGAGCCGCCATCGAGGCCTATGCGGTACATGCTTAATCCCCATAGTGTGCGTGTGTGAGCGTGTGTGTTTGTGTGTGTGTGTGTGCATGAAAATATGACTTTAAGCACATGTTTAACAGTTCGGCTTTAATGTGTCAACTCGTGGCATTTAAAAGTGTTTAAAAACTTACCTCGAATCGAACTTCTTGCCATCGGCTTGAAGTGTGCCAGTGTAGTGCATGGTGAGCGAGTCGCCGCTCTTTGATTTCTGATCACAGATCTCGGGGGTGCTGATCACATCCACTTTCAGATCGCTGCAGTGGACGCCGCTGAAGGCCACCAGAAGGCAGGAGAAAACAATTGATTTCAACATGGCTGCAAATGAATAAAATTTGGTGTAAGTAAAAGATATTAATGGAAAAGCTCATTTAAGCTTGCGCTGAGATTAATTACGTTTATCAAATATTAATACTAATACTAATTGAATCTATTCAAAATATTGATAAAATTGTTAAAACATATTCATATCAATATCAGTTTATAAATTTAACTAAACTAAACTAAACTTTTTAAAGCTGAACTTGTATTTAATCTTTAAGCTCGCTGAAAGCTCAACATTTTTTGGTCTACATGTGTATTAATTAGGTCGACTCAATATCTCAATAATTGACGAAAATTATTGATTATTGCACAACAAAATCAAGTGTTGAAAGCTGTCAGCCAATTAAAGAAGAGGTGTACAGTGTAAAGTTTAAAAAATAATAACAAAAAAGAAAAAAACAAAATACAGACGAGTAAAAGAGTGAAAAATTGGTCATTATGCAAATATACAATTCATTTGCGAAGCCGCTAGCTTCAGGTTTTGAACAACTGCGGAGGATTATGCAATGCCAAAATTGCAAATTATTGCAGCTATGTACGTGCATGTGTGCGTGTGTGTCTAGGTGTGTGTGTGTTAACGATGCGTATGCGTAATGTCCGCAAAAGGTGACCGATGACCATTTCGGTTTGGGGAAGCACAATGTGAATTTCGAAACGCTGACTTATTTTAGTTTCATAGGTTTTTTGTGTGGGTGTCTTGAAATTGCAAATGAAAGTTGGAAATTGGACATCTTGGGCATTTTCAATGGGCCATTTGTAAGATTTATGCGTTTGAAAGAAAGCGTTTCAAGAAAATGATTTGCAATAAATATAAGCTCTATTATGAATAATAACAACAAAAACTAAAAATACAAAACTTTCACTAATGAAACCCAGCACTGGGTTGAGATGGCACCTTACAATTGGTAACGGAACAATTACATGGAAACAACATTAACATCTGCATTTAAAACTACTCTTTAGATACCCTAGCAACGGAGTTATATAATTTTGTGTGTGTACTTTGATCTTAACACGACTTTAACGATCTGTTTTTGGTACTCATTAATAAATAAATTACCCTCAACAAAAGTGTTTTAGGCATTAGAAATTATATATGCTTAATTTTTGATTATTCTCAATTTGTTTAGGCAATTGCTTGAAATCCCAAATATAAACCCTGCAAATATAAACGGCTGCAAAACTTAAAAATATACAAACCAATTTTGTGGTTTAGTTCGCATTCAGATTTGATTGATTTTAGGACAACTGATTTGATTCAAGTTTTGGGTTATGAATTGCAAGAATTTTCGAGTTCCGGGTTCGATTTGCTATCATAGCGAGATTTTTTAAATGCTCCCTGTGAAAACTATACAGCTATCAACAGAAAAAAACTTAAGTATCTTAAATATACATATGTACTTTTTTATTTAAGTGTATTGAATCTTCGGCTAATTAATGTTAAATTTTCTCTCTTCTTTCGCTGTTGTTGCTTCTTTTTTTTGGGGCGTCTACATGAAAACCAGTTGCGTGGTGCCACCTTGTCTTTGTTGCTTTGCTCTTGTCTTTTTATTTATACACTTTTTATCTGTTTGTTTGAGATGAGAGCTCATTTAAAGCCTGGTTCGTTGAACTGTCGCCTGGAACCGTTATGCTGCCTCTACCTGGCCTAATGCAACGACTTGACTCAACAATTTGCGGGCCAACGTTAATGAAATGAAAACTTTACAGCTGAGCAATAGGCACACGTCATGAGTTTTTCCATAGATAGAAAATAGAAAGAAAAAGAAAACAAAAGACGACTAACTATAACGACAAACAAACTGTGATTAGCTGCACACGACAACAGTGCAGCAACAACAACAACAGTTCATCCGGCCAACAACAACAACAACATTTTGTAGGCCGGCCGGGAGATAAGCGATGGCTTTCGTTTATTCGTTAAGTTACTTTTAGTGTTCAGTTTCGTTAAGTTTGTTTCTTCGTTCCACCCGCTCTCTTTTGCTTTGCGCTGTGCGCGTCATTCGCTGATGTGTAAAACACGATGTGAATATGAATGAAAAAGACACGCCAGCTAGCGCAAAGTACACGCTTTCATTTTGTACCTTCTGCATATTGTTACTCAGCTGTTGCTACTTATTGACTGCATGTTTTGTGGGCACACTTCTCTGTTTATTTATTTATTATGGGGTTAAAATTTGTTTATACCTTTTGTTTAGCTTATTTACTTGGTATTCCACTCAATCGGTTACACGGATATTCGAAAACGCGACGAGCAAACAGAACAAGCAACGAGGAAACGTACACAACTGCTGCGATCAACGTGCGCAAGGCAACTGAAACGATTTTGACGGCGGCGTCGGCGTATACGAAGCAGCGTGTATGGGGCTTTGGAGCGTAGAGCGAATGCACTGCCGCAGTCGGCGTCGACAACACCAATACAACTACACAAATATATGAAAAAGATCGCGAGCTGAGACACAGTGGTTGACCGCGAGAGCGAGCACCGCAGCACAAACACTTGTCCACGTAATCAAAGTAACTTGCGCAGCACACGAGCGGTTCACGAAGAAAAATTTTTTAGGCGCTTGTAAAAATGGGGCCGCACTTGAAATACGATTTTAAAAAATTTGACAGAATAAAAGGGGAATATAATTTTTTTCTTTTCTGTGATGTGTAAACAATAAGCAATAGTGTGTTGAACAAGTCAATAATCAAAATGGATTCTTTTAAAGCTCTTTAGTGTTGAAAAAAGTCGACCAAGGCGCAATTTTTTGACATTTTTTAAGGACCAGGATTCAAATTATACAAATATTTTATTAAAATAAGAGTGTACTCTTCATATATATACATAGTTTTTCAAATATATTTTTTAACTTACATTTATAGTTTGGCAAACGAATACAAAATATTTTTTTAAAAATATTTGCTTTTTTCGAATAAATTAATAACAAAAATAATGATAATATTCGAAATTAGGATACAGATAAGACACACAACCTGCTCGCGCGTTGTTACAATGTTAACTGGTAGCTTGCCACACGGATGCTGTGTGCTACATGTTGCATGTTGCCAGAATTGATGTTGCTAAACATTTTCTAAAAAAGCCACGCCCCCAAGGCGCGTGCGCTAGAGCCATGAGGGCGGAGCTTAAAATAATAGAATTATAATGTGTTAAATATAAACAAACATTTGTGTAAATATAAAATAATTAAACATGTTTAATGAGTTTTGTAAATATAAATATTAATTAAAAATTTTTATAGGTTTACCAAAAAATAAAAGCTAATATATCTAAGCAAATAAATGCATTAGATTAACTATGTCTAGCCTCTATTTAAGTCTAATAAAAAACAAAAACGGCACACCCACACACTCCCACATAAAATCGAGAATCAAATAAAACCTATTACCCTAGGGGTCATTTTACGCCCCAATGAATGCGAATCAATTCGATTTTGCCAAGCTCGATTTAATTATATTTAGTTGTAAACTTAAACGCGACGCGTCGGTTGTTTACGGATTGGAATTATATAAATATGCTGCAGGAGCTACAGAGTCGATCACAGGCGTATGCCCTGAAGCGACGAGATCATAAGTTTATCGTCGAACGCATCGAGGGCATTATAAATCCTGCCTATGAGCCCGACCTGGATGGGGATGCCAAATGGGCGGCCAATCAGCGCAGTGTCCAATCAGAATGGCGAGTATTTAATTAGAAATATATAATATCTAATATATATCTATCTATCTAATATATATGCTTTATAAATACTTTAAAATATATTTTTTTTAAATTACAACCCTTGCGAAATAAATATTTGTAGCCGTCGTATATTTTCATATAAAAACTAAATTTTCAACTGATTATTCCTAGTTCAAGCTTTATTATATAGTAGTCAAAAATGAATTATATTTTTGCATATAACGTGACAATCTCATTTTGTTTAAAATATTTTATAAAAAAAAGAGTTATTTACAGAAAACACAATTTTGACCGATAATTCCAATTGCAACTATTTGATATGGCAATGAGTTATTTACGATTTTTGATGCCCATATATGAACAATTACTCATTCAATTAACTTGTTTTTTTTTTATTGGCATATCTTACAAAAAAAAAGACATTTTCATACAAAATTGTATTTTAAACCAATTTTTCGTATATAAAAGGTACATATTGTAGAGGTCCAAGGTCAATAGCATTGCAATAATATATTGAAAATATAGTCACAAAAACTATGTTTAAGATGGGTGATGATTTCAATAAATACAATGAAAAAGTTTCTGGAAAAGCGAACAAACTATTTTGGCTATATCGGCTGGACTATTAATACTTGACTAGAATATACATATATACTAGGGTTAATTCTACACAACACTTAAAAAACTTGCAAACGACGTGGCTTTAAAAGATTTTTAATTTTATTTACCATTAAAAATATGTAGTTATATATATTTAAGATTTAAGAATATAATAATTAAAATAAATCTAGCATTTATTTGTGTTTTTATTCAACTCTCGTTGCTTGATCTTAAGTTCAATTTCCAGAATTTGATGCTGAATCTCAAGATTCCTCAGTTCGGCCAAATGTTTTTGTTGAGCTCGAATTTCCGTGTTGCGATAATATTTGCATTGAGCGGCAAGGATTTTTTGGCTCACATGAAAATCGTTGGATTGCTTAAAATGTTATTAAATTTATATAGACTTGAAAAAGAACAGTATATATAAAGAGCTTACCGTGTTGGCTTCGAAGTTATTCTCAGTTTCCTCAATTTCGAGATTTTGTGCGATGCTTTCTGCAGAGGCTATTTGAATCTGTAAGAAATGAATTTAGATGGCTAACCCGACTGCGCACACCCTGTACGTTTTAAACACACCTGACTTAAATTTCTATTCTCTTGCAGAAATTGACGCATTTCTTTTAAATCGTTTTTAGTAGGCGCCTTCGAATCTGCGACTTTGGGCAATTGTATCTTTAGGATATTTGGTTTGAGTTCGGGTGGAGTTTCGTTTTGATTCACTTCGGTTGCTTCTGGCATGATCATGACATGATCAGTTTCGGACATGATCTGATCAGCTTCTTTATTGTCTCGATCACCTTGCGTTCCTTTCTTGATCACCTCTCTCGCATCCAGTTGATCAGTTTTGGTTGCTTTTGTCAACTTTTTCGGCTCTCTTTTAACTGCGATATTTGCCACTTTCTTGTTCTTTTTCATGGTCTCATATTTCGACTTCAATTTAATTGCCGAACGCTCAATTTTTGTATTGCTATTGAAACAAAGAAAAAGCTGATGGAGAGCTCTAAAGTTTCCTTTACATCTAAGAACTTTACAGTCGGGTGTAACCGACAGCCAAATGCTCGTTCACTGTATGAAAAACTTTATTCTCAAAGCGTATATATTACTATTAATAAAAAGCAACAATTCGCAATTTTAAATTTTGAAAATTTTTCATCAAACGTGCAAATGGTTCATTTTTGACAAAGTTATGTGAGTTTGAAATATGGGAACTATGGATTCGAGAGCTTTATATGTAAAAATTTTTGTCAATTTTGGCATGATTTTTGACGAAAAATTTGATCCCCCCAAAATCACGTTTATTGTTA
>SCDY01001173.1:0-35291 GCA_004143825.1 Drosophila micromelanica
TAACACTTTATCTGACGCGGGTACACACGATTATATATCCAAAATTTCAAGTCTCTAGCTTCAATAGCGGCGAAAATAATTGCGTTCATACGGACAGACCGACAGACGGACAGCAAGACGTACATTGCACAAAACCAATATACTCTTTCACTTCGTGAACGAGTATAAAAACTAAAGACAACTTTTTGAATGAAAAATTACATTTTTTGTATTTCATATATGTTGTATATAAATTGTTTACAATTTCTTTATTATTCTTCCAGGTTCTCAAAGTAGCCCAGATGCAAGTAGCGTTTCAGATTGCATCTAACATCGTCAATATAGACTTCATTGCGGTATAAAGTTGATCTTAGATCGCGATTTTCAATCATTTCAGTGATCTCAAACTTTCCACTCTTCATCGCATGCATCACAGGCGCAAATGTTGTAAGCAGAAAGAATTCTATAGAAAAACTCATACTAAAAAATTAAATAGAACATCAATTAGTTAAAAGCTTACCGAAATACTTATGTTTAAATAGCTGCTGCCGAAACTCCAACAAAGTGGGCAGATCGCCTTCATAGTTTATTTTCTTCAACGTCTCCGTAAAAATGGAGAAGTAAAAGTAAATAAACTCATCGCGTTGATTCCGTCGCTGATCTGGCGACAGCATCTGGTAGATTGAGTAAATGATATCATTGGGCATGGGGCCCACATTGCTCATCTGAAAGTCCAGGAGCATACAATCCTCGAATGCTCCGGTTGCCTTACTGTACTTGAACATTAAATTCCTGAGGTGAAAGTCTCCGTGGCAAAGCACGTAATAGGCATTTTCTTGAGGATGCTGCCGATGCTCCATGAAGCTTTCTCTGCATCGTTTCATCAAGATGGGTCGCATTTTCTCAAAGTACGGCTTGTAGACCGTTAAATCGTCTACGGAATCTAACAAATTGATGAAATAATTCATACCACTCATCAGGAAGGAGTCCTCTTCGATGTTGGGCAGCTCAAACAGACTATATTGGAACTTCTCCAGCAATGCGGGCTCCTCCTTGCACAGCTTATAGCTCACAGCGTGCCATTTGGCCAGTTTTGAATATGCACTACGAATCTCCGCGTCCGTTGGCTCCCGATCACGCAGCACAATGTACCCCATCGGCAAGAGATCTTCAAAGATCATTACCTTTTGTGGCTGCAAGCTATGGTAGATGCAGGGCGCATGCAGCGATGTCTCATCCCCTGCCTGGCGGAGTATTGCTTCAAACTTGGGTAGTATTTCTGAGTACATGGCTATCTCTGTCTCAAAGATATGCGATTCGCCCAACAGATCCTTCTTGTGCCCCTCCTTCTCGGGCATCGTCTTGATGATCAGTGACTTGACAGATGCGCATTTGCCATTGCCGCTCCTATACTCGACAGCAGCTCGGAACATGATGCTGGCATAGTGATCGCCTTTTCCCGTGGCGGGTGAGATTTTCACATCGACTATCTCCACCTGGTCATCATCTTCATGGGCACTCAGCACCTCTTTAAAGTATTGCGAGTTCAGCCAAGATGGCGCTTCCAGCTCATCCTGATTGAAAGATTCACTGTTTGGCGGCATTTCGTTCAGACAACTGCGTTTGAAAGTTCTCAGCGCTGTTTTTAAAATGCATCTTGCAGTCTGCAGTGGGGCTTTTATATATTCCGTTGTCAATCCATATCTTTACAGCTCGGTCAGATAAAAAATAAAAACTCTATTACAAAAAGATAATCTGATCTACGTATGTCTTGCTTTTTGCATTGTCATTAATTTTGATGGCAACTACAATGTCTTCTAAACAACAAATACGCTCTAACTTCACTTGATAATAACGTATTAAGTACAAAGGTAAGACCTTCCTAATTATTATTACATTGATTACTAACAATTAAAATACTAACAATCAAAATAATTCAAACAAAAAATCTCATAAAATTCGAAAAATATAACAATTATTTTTAAGGCAGCTCAAAGTAACCACAAGCAATAAATACTCTACTTACTTTTGGTAACTCTTATCATAATACAATTCCTGTCGAAGTATCTTATATTTTAGACTATCGGATGGATCGTTGAATAAGAATTTGCTTGCTTCAAATAACAAAACAACTCAAATTCACAAATATTTAGTGGAAAGTAGTTGACTAGTAGATACTCTACAAGTAATTTAACATTCGTATGGCATATTAACATCAGGGTTTTTTCATCGCCCTATTTCCAAATAATTATAATAGCTATAATATATATTTAACAAATGAGGAGTGTATTACTATTAATTAGCTTATATATATTTAATTACAAAATTTGTATATTTAATTAGTTAGTTTAAATATATCTCAAATGTAGTCACCAAAAAAAGGAAATGTGATTTATGCTATCTGATTTTAAGATTTAGCTGTTGTAAAAATAAAATGCCAAATTTTTTGTATTAGTTATTTATTTTAAATTTAATGATTTTTCGACAATATTTACAAATATAATTACATATATAAATAGTGTGTATTTATTTACGTTTCCACCATTTACTAATTAAAAATTCATATTGTTATGAAAATAAAAATGAATACATATGATATAATATATATATATATACAGTTTGATTGATTAAGAATAAAAAATATATCAATTTGATGATGAATATATAACTGTATAAAAGAGGACAAGGCCTACATAATTAAGTATTTTTTGCACATATTTTGTATATACATTTACTAAAATAGGACTAAAATAATTATATGTAAGGAAAATTAACAAGTTAGCTTTTAGCTTGGATGAATAATATACATTATTGTTATGACTATTCGAATTCTCTTCGGCTAAAACAAACACTAGCCGGGAACTCGAACCCGAGTCCTCGTTCTCCAGTTGCCTAAATAGCCAGGCAACTCAACCATCGAGGACGGAAACAATTTTCATGAAATGATTGGTTTTCTTATTGCTGATCGGCATCGAGCAATCCCTCCCTATCAAATACAGGCAATAATAGCCGCAGAATATTTTGTGATGCCGGATTCCTATAGCAGCCATTCTTGAAGTTAATTGCCCGCTCATTGGTCTCCATTAAAGCATTGAAGTCCGCATTTTCCGTTTCCACGTTTCGCTGAAGGGGCAAGATGTTAATGCTAGTATGCATACCTGAAAGGTCCAAAGAGAAAACAATAAATTGCTATGAATTTAATGAGAATTAAGTTAAGAGACTTACCATAGAAGGACTTTTTCTTAAGCTCCAAATGGAAATTGTGAAGGCTGGGAATGTGCGCTTTGTAGCGCAGTTTTTTGAGCGTACTCGAAAAGATCTCGAAGTAATGCTGGATAAGCTGCTCCTGGTGATGTAAATGAAGGTCTAACTGCAGCGATGAGTTCAAAAAGTAATACAGATCGATGGCTGGCGAGCCCCAAGCAACGTACTGGAAATCAATAATGATGACATCCTCCGGCTCGCCAGTGGATTTGTTGTACTTGACAAGGACGTTGTTAGTCCAGAGATCGCCATGGGCCAACACGTTCACGCCCGGACAAACGTCGAACACCCGCTTGCCCAGTTCCATGTAGACGGGCAAGAGGGCTTCCAGTTTCTCGGCGTATTTCTCATAGCCGGGCCATTGGGAGACCCGCTTGCTGGCCGCCTGAAGCATGCCCAGGAAGCAGGGCGCATAGTTGTCGGTATAACGGTTGAACATGCCATGGTCGTAGGTCTCCAGGGCGCCGTTCTGGCGCTCGTTGAGCACCGCCGAAGTGGCATGCATCTTGGCCAGCTTGCGCAGCACAATGCGGGCGAGTTTCAGGTCTAATCCGACCAGGCGATCGGGCATGACGAAGCCACGCACGCTGAGATCCTCGAAGATCAGCGCAGAGCGATCGTAGTCGACGCCCATTGTTTCTGCAAAGAGCTGCTCCTTGTCATCGATTTCCAGCAGCAGTCCATTGAGCTTGGGCAGGATCTGTTCGTATATGGCCATTTCGCGATTGAATATATCGTAGGGCTCCATAATCTTTCGGAGGTACTCATCGCTCTCAAACGAGGTCTTTATTAAATAGTGTCCGATCTGTGAGCTGCCATCGCTCCTGACGAACTCCACCTTTAGGCGAGTCAGCACTCCGCCATAGTTTTCACCACGAGCCAGTGCCGGACGACCATCCAGCGCGACGATTTTCAATTTTGAATCGTTGTAAAATCTGCGCAGAGCATCCTGAATATAGCTTTCTGATAGCCAATCGGGTGCATCTATAAAACTGGGCTCTGCATCGGGTGTTGGTGATGCAAGCTTGGGAATAGCATCCAATGCACTGATCAAATCCGTCACTGACATTTTCTGCAGCAATTCTAACTGATCTATCACAATTAACTTTCTCAAGGCTGTCCCAAAAGAATTGTGTTCAAAATTTTGAGCCACACGGCTTTTTATACAACACCTCATGGCAGGTGTCGGCGTCGTGTTCCATCACAATTGTGATTTATATCTGCACCATAAAAAGATACAGATTAAATATTTGCAAGGTTGTAAATGCTGCGAACGCGTGTAAAGAATCTACGTAGCCTCAATTAATTGCGCGGCCTCAGCTCATTCAAGCCGCCTCACGCGCTGTTGCTACTGCCCACTTCTGGTAATCAGGGGCTGTTTGTACACATACCTACATAAACTTTAATTGGTCTTGACTAGACCTAGGGTAGTCACGGTTGGGCATAACACCCATTTACAAACGCCAAAGTGCACTTGAGCTATTTTTATGTACAATAATTGCGAAGGCGAAGCTGCCAAAATTCCATTTGAATTCTTGGCAAATATGTTTATACATAAATTCGATTATAGAACATACTCATTAAATTACACATTATTTAAAACCTATGTTAAGTGTTTTAGCCTTTTGTACTTATAATTTTACAAATTTCTGTTAGTCTTATGTTAACTCTGAAATAATACAAAGAGCATCAGGTTATATAAAATTTAATTATTAATAATTTTGACTTCACACCAAAAAATATTTACATGAAAATGTTATTTCGAGTTTACAGATTTTAATTAACTTAAATAAATTATAAAAAATAATTTGTAAATCGAAAAAAAATAATATCAGAAGACTTATTAAAATACATTTTTACTTTTACGTTTTTTTAACTAAAATTATTTTCTTCATTATTTTGAAAAGTTGAGTATAAATTAAAATGTATAATTTTTGAGGGGTGAGAATCAAATAAATTCATAGAACAGAAATAAAATGGATAAATTTATTTTACAAATTTTTAAAATGTTGTTAAAAAAAAAATTTACGTAAAAACAGAAAAATTTGCTTTAAACACGTGTTATTTTTATTTTTTTTTTTTAAGGGGGTTAAGGTTATAAAAAACTAGTTCGCTTCATCAGATTTGCATATACAATGTTATAGAACAAACTTTTTATATCTTTGTCTATATTTGAACAGTTACTAATAGCGTCTGGATAAACAATAACGCCACTTTTAAAAAAATTTTATATTTAGTATTTAAAGTATACAAAATCATATATAACTCTGAGCATGCGAATCCTTAATGATTTATAAGCTGTCATTATAAAGTTTATATTCATCGACGTGTAACTCAAGCAGGGCAAGAAACTTTCAAAATACAATTTTCGAATACTCTAAAAATAAATATAACAAAAAAAAAATAGATATATAATTAAGAATCCCCCAAAAAAAAAATGCTTTATTTTAAATGAAAAAGACATGTTGTAAAATGAAATAATTATTAAATAATTATTATTAAAATATATGTTAAAATTCAAAATTGAAACCTTTTTTATAAAACGGATAGGGGTTAGGCAATTTGGTGTGCACCCAACTTGAGTAATGATGTTTCCCAGACGTATATCATTTATGATTGCACACGGACTTAGATAACTTTCCGTACGTCTGTAACCGGCAATTCGGCAGTTCGGCTGGCACACGTCACACGGCTCGAGCGCAGGCCCTGTAGCCTCCCAGTTGCACTAAGCTCCGGGGCAAACATCATATAAAGGCTTGTGTGTAGTTATATAGTAGTCAGAACAAACGTTGGCTCAGTTATGAAAGTAAGGCACGCAGGGAGCATGATAGATACACTCAGAGAAAAATTACCAGAATTTGTGTTTGAAATCATCTACAAATCCGGTTAATATCTAATTTGACAAAAAATGTGTTTCATTGAAAATCTATTATATAATATAAAAAATTTCTTTAATTAAGACTTGCGTGCACAAATTTATAAAAGATACTTGTTTATTGATTAATGAAGTTTATTTATAATTATCTGACGATTTTTTACAACATTTTTCAACATGATTTAAACATGATTTAAACTACATTTAATAATTATAACAAAATGTGCTTGAATATATATTTTATATAAAGTTATCATACTTAAACTTTGGAGTGCGTTTTTCTCTAAGTATTGTTGAGATGCTCAGAACACGTAAATTCTATTGTATGAATTTCACCTTCACCAAAGACAGTTCGGTCTCCCGGGTATATAAGTCAGGCAGCTTATTCGGAGCGCATCATAAACGTCGACACTTTAGTTGGAACAAGACATAATGGCAGTGGCACCTGAATGGCTCACCCACGACTATATTGAGCATGCGCTGAGAACTTATTACAAAGATGGCGATCTGCAGATTTTGCTGCTGGAACTGAATCCGGCTCTGCCGCCTGGCGAGAACTACGGTGGGGTCTTGACCAGGGTGCGTGTGCGCTTCTCGCTCTCGCAGCAACCCGATAAGGAGCTGCTGCAGAATCTGATCGTGAAGACTGCCATCGAAGATGATGAGCTGTCCAAGGAGCTAATGGCGCCCTACGACATATTCAATCGGGAAATGACCATCTATGAGGAGGTGCTGCCTAAATTGAATGACCTATTGAAGGAAATTGACGAGTTCGAGCCGTTGTTTCCTACCGCCGTATTTGTCGATCGCGAACGCACGGCCATTATCTTTGAGGATCTGTCCGTGGCCAACTATGTGATGGCCGATCGCATTAAGCGGCTGGACGAGGAGCATGCCCACTTGATTCTCCGCAAGCTGGCCAAGATGCATGCCACCTCTGCGGTGCTGAATGAGCGCAGTGCGGGCCACCTCGAGAAATATGATAAAGGTTTCTTTAATAAGTATACGAACGGCTACAGCGGCTACTTTGTCGGCGGTCTGCTGGCCGCCGCTCGCTGGATGAGCCAGGAGCCGGAGTGCGCCCGTTACGGGAAGAAGCTCATGGAGCTCGCTCCGCACTACATGGACATTGGCCGGGAGTGCTTTGCGCCGCTGCGCGAGTCCGTGAATGTGCTGGCGCACGGTGATGTCTGGACCAATAATGTGATGGTCAAATACGATGCAGCCACGGGTCGGCCAGTCGATATTCTGCTCATTGACTTTCAATACTCGTTCTGGGGCTCGCCCACCATCGATCTGCATCATTTCTTCAACACCTCGCTAAGGGAGCCACTGCGACGGGAGGAGCAGGGCGCTCTCTTTGAGTTCTATCATGGCGTGTTCAAAAATATACTCACAAAACTGAACTACAAGCAGCATCCCATTCCCAGTTTGCACCAGTTTCAGTTGCAGGCGGAACAAAAGCGTTTCTTTGGTAAGCTGTTCATATCAAAAACAACAATAATAATAAATAATAATAATAATTAATTCGTTAACTGTGCTTTTGTTTTGTAGCCATGCACGCGGCCGTTGTGGTGCAGCCCGTCATGATCAACGAGGATTCAACGGACGCCTCCTTCAATGCTCTCATGAACGATGATGAACGCGGCATCCGCTTCAAGAACCGCCTCTACAACAATCCCACCGTTCAGCAGAACCTCAAGGCCCTGATGCCTTTTTTCGATAGAAAGGGGCTACTCGAGGCCAATCAATGCTGCTAGCCTGCTCAACAAGTACAATTAGATATTAGCTTAAAGTTTAATGTGCACGATAACAATACATACAAATGTCGTTCAGTTTTACATAAATATATCTTAATTTCTTATTTATGTGTGTAACAAGATTTTCCAAGATTCTTTTTAAAAATCCCAGCAGAAGTATTATTTAAACAGAAGAGGAGTTTGACAAAAAATCTCCGGCCATACAATTTTACTGCATACTTTAAAGGGCAAACTCTACATTCGGAACAAAAGCTGTAGGAGTCGGGTAGGGCAGCGTAAGAAGGATATATATATTTTTGCTCCTATTTTATTTGCTTTAAATGTCTGTTTGGCACATTTTAATAGTTTGAATTTTGTAATGCCAGTTTATCAATAGGCCAATCCGTGCAAGCCTAAAAAGTATAAAATTCAAACAATATCCTCATTTGCCTGAGATATGTATTTTGTAAAATATTTACTGCGTCATTTGTAGTCCGTTCTCGAAGAGATATTTTTTCGACTCGTTTATGTCCATAAAACCCACTGCCATTATGTAAATTTATAAATTCAGAACTCACGCGATTTTGCTTAATATTGTGTAACTTTTGTCATCATCAACATCTGATCTTTATAATCGAGAGAGTTAAAAGGTATATGCACCTTTTTTAGGATTAGGATTACATTGCCAATATTTGTGCTATTCTGCAGCTATAAACTATAGAAGTCAAGTTTTTCTAACCAATTCTTTATGTTGCTGTCCACCTGTCTGCTACATGCGCACAGATATAAACAAATGCCAGCTAAGACCAGGCTGCTTTAAAGTCGGATTTACATATTTGAACAGAGCTTTCTTTTTCTCAATTTTTATGCTTCCCCCAAATTATTATTCCCAATAAAAAGAGCTATAAAATATATAATGACACTGCGCAAATGAATGTGCACTCCCACCTACCATATATAAATATATATATTCCTGAACAGTATCAACAGCTAAGATAATTCAGCAATGACTGTAGGAACACACCGATCTCATGATAACTAGTCCAAAATAGAAAATATATGTATAAAAACCAAGCTAAATTTTAAAGTATTTAAATTCGTAAGTTTATTATTCGAATTTTGTCAGATCATAGTTGTTGCTAGTTATATTTGAAAAGAGCATCCAAAATGCAATCTGGTCAAAAATACGAAAAAATTTGCATTCAGTAATTTTCCCCGGAGGGCAAAGCTTTGACAAACAACGCGAGAGCTTGTTTACAGTCCATAATATAAAGCAGACATTTATTTGCTCAGTTAAAGGTATTATGTTTATTGGCTCTAAAGACCCCGACGCTGATGAGTGCAGCCGTACACGGGTAATAGACCCGTTAAAGGTGGGCGTTAGATCTTAATTTTTTTTGTCTTTATGCTCTTATCATCCACTCGAGCGCTGTATAAAAGTGGATCCGCTCTACGGCTACGGCTCAGATGTGTGTTGATAACTGTGGTTGCGAGCCAGAAATCATGCCCGAGCAAACAATTCAAGAGTTTCGAGCCGCACCTGCTTGGCTCACCCGCGTCTACGTCGAGCAGAAGCTACGAAATTATCTGAAAGATGGAAAGCTTCAGCTGAAACAGCTTCACATCAAACCCGCCACGGCCAATGGGGATAACTACGCCAGCGTGATGACACGCATCATTGTCAATTACACGGACAAGAATCGGCTACAGCACACGGACTCCTTTCTCATAAAGACCACATTCGCCGACAAGGATCCGGCGGCGCATTTGCTGGAACAGTATGGCGTCTATGTCCGCGAAATGGATATGTACGAGGAGGTGCTGCCCAAGCTGGCGAAGATCATATCCGAAAAGCTGCAGGATCCCAGAAAAATGTTCGCCGGCACTGTGAACGTGGACCGAGAACGCGACTCCATCATGTTTGAGGACATGTCTTTGGACAAGTACCTGGTGGCGGATCGCGTAAAGCAGTTGGATCTCGACCATGCCCAACTGGTGCTCGAGAAGCTGGCCGAGTTTCATGCGGCTGCGGCCGTGCTCAATCAAAATCAGCCTGGCATTTTTGCCAATAAATACGATCGGTGTTTCTTCAATAAACACACACGAGGCTACAAGCCCGTCATGCAGAGCATGTTGAGCGCCCTCATAGTGTCCATCGAGGATGATAAGCTCCTGCATCAGCGCTATGCAGGCAAGTTGAACGGAGTCATCGAACGTATTATGGAATACACCGAGCGAACGATGGAACTGAACGATGGCGACTTCGCCACTTTGTGTCATGGGGATCTGTGGACAACGAATGCAATGTTCAATTATCAGGAACAGGGCAAGCCCAACAACATGATCTTCATTGATTTTCAGTTTAGTGTGTGGAGCTCACCGGCAACGGACCTGCACTACTTTTTCGGCACCTCGTTGCAGAACGATCTCTTCCAGCATCACCAAAGTGAACTGGTCCATTTCTATTACCAGAAACTGGTGAAGGCCCTCAAACAACTCAAGTTTGCTGGTCCTGTGCCCAGCTTATTCGAGTTCCAGCGACAGTTCCAAGCGCGTGCCTTTTACGGTACGTAACTGAAGATTCAATCTTCATTTAAATGTTCTACATTTTAAATGTATTTTTACAGCCATTTTCTGCTCTCTGGTTTTCTTGCCCGCCATGCTGCACACCGGCTCGGATGAGTTCTCCATTGAGAAATCGATGTCCCAGTCGGAAAGCGACGGAGCCCTGCGAGTTTCCCTTTACAAAAACGAAATAATCCAAAGGAAACTGAGGAGCCTTTTGCCATTCTTTGATCACAAAGGATTGCTGGATGAGATGTAAATGTAAATTAATATAAATTACAAATATGCAACATATTTCTTACCAGAATTATTTAATAACAAGAAAACTCAAATATTTTTAAAAATAAATAAATAACATAATATAAACCCAAAGTATGTTTGTTTTTCTCTTTTTATACTCATTTGCAAGATTAAATGGGTATATTGTGTTTGTGCAATGTTCGTCTTGCTGACTTAAAATTTGGAATATGAATATGGATATAGGCGTGGTAAATCAATAACATCTGAAATCACAAATCGATAAAAGTGAACATTTCCACAATTTTAAAGCTATTGTCACCAAATTTGGTAAATAGATTGCTAGCGACCTATCCAAAAGATTGTGATAATGAAGGCCCTACCCCGCTCTCTATAAAAATAAAAAAAACCTATAATTTCCAAAGTTTTTGAGCTAGAATCGCCATACTTGGAATACATATATATTTCCCGGCGAAGCACCTCCCACCCACCTAAAATCAGGAAATCGATATGCCAGCAAAACTCCATATCGTTTTGAACCCCGCAAAACAAAACATGAATAGTTTAAAATTTAATTGTTTTTAACTCAAATTACACTGTAAACAAATTCTGCACAAAACTCATTATTTGTTGGTTTTTTTTTGGTTTTTTTTTTTTGTTGCCTTTAAGATAGGCTTATCGAAATGCTCGTCATGATGACTATGGAATAATAAAGTTGTGTAAGGATTTTCTACGTCAAAAACACGTTTCGGAAAGCTGGTAAATTAAAAATATAGACAATGCAATAAAAGATGTGCAGCACAACTTGAATGCGTGCCTCATTTGTATTTCCTGAAAATAGGTAAACAGGGTAGAATGGTTTTTTTGTAAAGGCAGCCGTCCGTCTGTCTGTATGAACCCGCCGATCTCGGAAACTATGAGAGATGGAGATTTTTCAAATATAGGCAGCTCCATGGCAAGCCCAGATTAGGTTTGTTCCAAATGATCGATAACTATCGTTTTTTTTAAAATCGATAGAAATCTCAATACAATGCAAAGAGTGATTACAATGCAATGAATGATTACAAAACGGTTCGTCAAGATCGGCTTAGAAACGCCAAAGTTATTATTCCAAAAAAAAAGTATGTTAAAATAAAACCAAAATGGACTCACGAACAGTGTATTCAAGTGCACGAATAAATTCATACATCCATTTGCTATTTCCGATTGCCTAGTTTGGAGTTAGTTGATAAGCGTTTCATGAAATATTTTTTAAAGTGTACTGGCAGCTGTGTTTAGGGTATGTTGCAGTGGGGCGCTCCCGACGAAATTGTTGAATAACAATATGGTAATAAAGCGATGAACGACGTCATGAAATGTTTAAGCACATATAAAGTGAATAACTTGTGAGATAAGTGTCGGAGCGTGCAAAGATCCCATTGATAAGGTGGGAAAAATGCTCAGATCACAAGTGAGACTATCATAAGTTAGTATGCATATGTATTTAGGCTCTATTATGCAAATAGTTCGCGTAGGTTTATGAGATTTCAGGCACATGAAGCGCTCTCACATTTAAATGATTTATAATGGGGCGCACTTACTATATATATAGCTTGCACATGATATTATATTCGGTTATAATGCCATGTCAGACCCAACTACTATCTATATATAGTCTTAGACTATAGTCGTGTTTGTGCTCAGATGACTATGCAGAAGTGCGGATAGTAGCTAACTATATAAAGTATCTATGTACTATATATATAGGTGAATGCCTGGGTTCCATCGGGAATAGTAACACAATTGTCTGGTTCTACTTGGTTAACGACCGCCATAACGCCGACGGATTATATGCGTATATAATATGTAAACATTAGAAAGCGTTGAGCCTGCTGGACTATAAATTGGGGAGGCTGCTCGAGTCGCTGCGATAGAATCAACTGAATATGGTAGAAATACAGAACGGGAACGGCAACGGCAACGGCAGCCAGGAGGAGGATAACTTTCATCCGGCTCCACAGTGGCTGACTGCAGCCTATGTTGCGTCGATACTGAGACGCTACAAACAGGATGCGGACCTGAGCATTAGGGATCTGAACATCAAGCCAGCGACGGCCAAGGGCGATAATTATGCCAGCATCATGACCAGAATTAAAGTGGATTATGTGCGGGGCGGCGCCAAGCAGCCGGAAACAGAGTTCCTCATTGTGAAGACCACGTACGAGAACGATCCGTTCGTGTCCAACATATTTGCGGGCTACGAGGCGAGCCGCACGGAAATGGTTATGTACGACAAAATCCTGCCGCACCTTAGTGGCTTGCTGGAGGGCACGGAGCAGGCGGAGAAGCTGTTCGCCAAGACGATCCATGTGGACTACGAGCACTCGGCTATTATATTCGAGGATCTGGCCGTGTCCAACTACGTGCTGGGCGATCGCTTGACTGGCTTCGACTTGGAGCACACCAAGTTGGCGCTGCGGAAGCTGGCCAAGATGCACGCCGCCGCCTCGGTGTTCAATGAACGCCAGCCGGGACTGCTGACCAAACTGGATCACGGCATCTTCAATCGGCACACGCGCGCCTTTTCGCCCATGTTCGAGAGCCTGATAGGCGTGGCCGCCGAGTTCGCCGGACAGTGTCCAGAGCTGGGCAGCGTCTACGAGAAGAAGCTGCTGCGCCTGCAAAACCACGTGATGGAGTACACCGAAAGGGTTTACGATCCGCAGGCGAATGATTTCAATACCCTAACCCACGGCGATTTTTGGACCAACAATATACTACTTAGGCAGAAAACCGACGGGAATGAGCTGGACATGCTCCTGATAGACTTTCAGTTCTCGGCGTGGGCCTCGCCCGCCGTGGATCTCTACTACTTCTTCAGCACCTCGCTGCAGCCGCAGGTACGCAAAGAGCACCTGAGTGCCCTGATCCAGTACTATCATGCCGTGCTGGTCGATACCCTGCATGCTCTGAACTATGGCGGCTATATACCCACGCTCAGGCAGTTGGTCTTGCAGCTGGAAAAGGGCAAATTCATGGGTGAGTGTCCTGAATCGGATAAACTGTTGGAATCGAGAGTAACTGTACAGATATACATATGTAAATATTCATTCACAGCTGTGACCGCTACACTGACCAGCCAGGCTGTGATGCTCAACGATGATAACAAAGATGCGGACTTCAATAGCCTCATGCTGGACAATGAGCGGGCTCGCAACTTTAGGAAGGGAACCTACAATAATAAGAGACTTCAGGAGATTGTCAAAAAATGGCTACCCGAATTCGATCGTTGCGGTCTACTCGATCTGATAGATTGAATTCATATTGCTCTATACACTTTAATTATGAATAAAATTATATATAAATATTGCCTAAATGCACACTGTGTGTTGTTTCTTAAGGTTCGAGTTTGGCTTTCATTAGATATTTTAAAATATCAATGTATTTATTTATTTCCTTGGAAGATATTCAAATGTTTGAATCCTCCTTTTCTTACACCAATTGAAAAATCAAAAGAAAAAACATTTCAAAGATATCAAAATCAAAAAATTGTTTAAAAATGTTTGATTATTGTTATTTAATTATAAAAGTGTAGTTCTTCTTTCTTTAGAACAAAAACGACTTTGAAGATGTTTCTTACACTGAATTTAGATTTATAAAAGTTGTTGTGTTCGTTTTACAAATTAAATACATTACGAATTAACGAGAGGACAAAACTAGACGCATTTTTTCAAAAGGTTAACGAAGGTTTTCAAGGAATCTAGTTTGTTGTGTTATTAAAAACTCATATATTCGATGTTTATACAATATACTCAATAAATATACCCTTTTAAATATTTGAATTCATTAACTCCCAAATTAAATTAAATATATTAGGAAGTCAATATTTACTAAGATAAAAGTTATTTTACTGGTTAAGGCTCTAAGTCATATAACTTATCTAATCCAGTACAATCTGATTTCATGACAATAGACAGCATTTATTTACGCATCTATAATTAAGCATGCATGTGCAGACTGTAAGCTTCTAATCTTTTGAATCTTTACAATTCGCAAATCCAACAATACCACAAAGCCATTTAATTTTGACTGCTCTAAAGTATATTTTAGAAAACAGGCTTCTTCCAAGTGAATGTTTGAAATGGAATGAAAATTATAAATTTTTATATTTCACATTGATGCGAATAATTTCGCCGTTGTTGTAGTTGCTATAAATAGTATAAAAATGTTATAGGAAATGTATTTTTCCAGTGACAAAAACAATGCTAAAACAATCATATTTTGCAAACCAAGACTAAATTACATCAAAATGCATATCAGATATAATCAGATATACATGCTATATATATTATATTCAAAATAATAGATTTACATAGTGGTTATATATACCCTGGTTTAAGTTATATCTAAAAATCCCAGCCAGCGTACTCTTTAACCACATCCTTGTTTTCCTTTCGATGGCGATGCACTGCGCTCGCCTCTCCCTTGGCCACACAACGCTTGCGCTGTTCCCGCTTCTCCTTGATATCCATGGTGCGCCGTATGCGATCCGTGATCACAGAAGGAGCTATCGTACTGGCTGTGGTCGAGTAGGAACGCTGGCTGCGTGCATCGTTGAGCAGCTGTTCGACCATCTTCAGACGGTACTTGCGCGAATTGGGATCCAGGCTGGCCAGCTCTGTTACGCCATCCGTTTCCAGGTCGTTGGAGTTAATCGATTGCGCATCCTCGGCTACTTGAGTAGCCTCTATTGTAATGGGGGAAGATTGTGCAGTCTTTTCCACAGCTGCGCTGCCTTCCTTCTCGGAAATAGACGGAACCCGTTCGGAATCAAGGATGACTGTTGTTGCCGGCAAAGCCTGATCGGGTACCTCGGGACCAACGCTCAGATTACCCAAGTATTGCGTGCAGGATTCAATGTACCGCCTAATGGCATCATCCGATTTTTGTGTAGGCTTCGTTTCGCTGTAGGACACCTCGTTCTCTAGTTGCCTGCGGCATTCGGCAATCTCGGCAGCCGCGGCGGGCACCAAGGTAGGTGGCTCATCATCCCCCAGCTGTTCCTGCTCCTCTTCGTCGGCCTCGTCCACCTCCTCAATCATGCCATACTCCTGCAGCAGATCCTGTTCCATTTCCTTGGTGAAGCCATAGCCTGTGCAGTGCACCTCGGCGTCCAAATCATCTTCCCGCACCAAATCGCTGAACTTGGGATAATCCTCACTTTCGTATCCAAACTTGCGACGGAACATCTCACGCACGCACGTCACGTCGCGCTCAAAGAAGCTGTCGAGTGAAAAATCATTAAAGGATTAGGAAAGATTGCAAACAACATTTACAATTGGGCGTTCTCATGCGAGGTGGACATCATTTGGGGAAAGTCGATTAGTATGGGCTTGCCGGAATCGGTGACCATTAAATTGAACTCGTTAAAATCGCCGTGGATGACGCCCGCGTTGCCCAGGCGTACGATGAGATTCATAAGATCATCGTAGACCTGCGGCGCATCCAGCAGCTCGTGCACTTGTGTCCTGCAGGTTGTTTTAAATTAAAAGACAAATCCAACTAAAAAACCCTCAACTCACATGGGCCAACCATTGACCAGCTCCATGAGCACGCAATGACGATTGAAGTCAATGGGCCGGGGCACGGGAAATCCGCGATCGTACAACGCCGACATGTAAGCAAACTCGCGTGTCGCCGAAATGCGCGACAGATATAGCCAGGAAGCCTTGTGTCGGCGTCCATGGTAGTCGCGCTTCGACTTAATGTTGCGGAAGCATGTGCGTCCCAGGCGATGCAGCTTCAGGCAAATGGGCGTGTCATCCTCGTCGGCCACCACGTAGATGTTGGACTCCTTGCCCACGCCAATCTGATTGCCGAAGGAGCTGACAGAGCCGCGCAGCGTTAGGGACTTGAGTGCAAGGTAATCGTAGCCTGTGTTCGTTAAGCGATAGCCATCATCTGCAAGCGGCAGCGACTGCTGTCATAAAGGATATGCGAATTGTGGATTTCAAATTCTACTTACACTTCTTGCCCCGCTCGTAGGCAAGCAGTTTATGCTTGCAGAGTTCTTTGAGGAGTTTGTGCACGCCTCCAGTTTTGAGGTTGGCTATCGCAGCGGCCAGGGGACCGGGCACCAGTTCATGGTTCTTCATGCCCATCTCGATGGCTGTCAGCACGCGAAAATCCTCCTTGGTGAGGTAGCGTAGCACCGTTACATTTAATTTGCCCATATTTATATTACAGTCCTCAGCAATTTGGGTGCATTTATTTTGTTTTGCGTTCTACACGTGCAGGCAGTGCGATAACGCAGACCAATATATCGATTAGATTGGCATCGATTTGTACTCATTCACCTGCAAAAAGTATCGTTGTGTTGTACGTCAATTTATCGTTTGCACAGCTCGGTCACACTTTGTTTAGTCGTCGTGTACAAAAATCAATTGCTATTACTGTTGAAACGGAATACGAAAAGCGTTTTCGCGAGTAAACAAAGCGCCAGTCCAACACAATTAGTAATAGAAATTGTACGTGGCTGTTATAAAATTTGGCGCAAGCAGCCTTTGGCTGAGTGTGTGCGTGCGTGTGCGAGGGTGTATATGAGAGCGGGCGTGTGCTTGTGTGCGTGTGTGTATGACTCGTGCTTTTTGCCGACACAACAAAAAAGAAGAAACTTTAAAAAGTGGGCAGTTAAGGCCGCCTTTACCGTTGCACGCCAAGTCACAACGCAAGATAAAAGTGTGTTAATTTTTCCATTGTCACTGAAAACAAACGCAAAAAAGAAGCGCATCCTCGTACTAGATCGCGTGCATGTGTATGTGTGTTTATGTTTGTGTGTGAAGGTTGCCTTTCAAGTGCAACACATTCAATTTCAAAAAAATCTAAATGAAATTTTCCCCTCTTTGTTTCTCCTTTGCTCTGTTCGCCAATTCATTACCTGATAAGCAGTAAATCAACGGAGCAATACAATTGGAAACAAAAATGCAGATCAAAGAATTGTAAGTAATATATGTGTATATTTGTTATAAATTTTTTATTATTTTATTATTATTATTTTTTTTGTTGCAAAAACGTGCACATGCCGCTGTTTGTGACAAATCGATTTTATTCTCATTTTTACTCAGCTGCGACGCACTCGCATCGCTCTCTTTAGCCCTCTCCTCTTTATTGCGCTCTCGTTGGTGACTCGAGTCGCGTTGCCAACCGCTCGTTGTTTGCTTCACTTTTTAATAACTTTCTACTTTAATTTTACACTCTTTCTCTTTGTTTTTGTCATAGCTTGTGCAACGAATACATGTTACCTTATCAGCGCGCACTTTGCTTTTTACAAATATATAACATATTTTTTCCATTGGTTTTCGCTGTTTACCTGACTTCGCCGATGACGTAACGATTGGCAACGCCAACTTCTTCTATTTCAGTATTTTTGCATTACGTCAAATTCATTTTTCAATTGCAAGGGCAGATACCTTGAGAAGTAAAAGTATTGTTTTATATTTTGCCACGTTACAAATTGTCGTTGCCGTTATTGTGAGTTTTTTAAAGTTAACTTTCGGTGAGTCATCCAGGCATGAGTAACTCGTCCGTTCATTGGGGTTTCGCTCTCTTTCGTTTGTCTTCTTCGTCAGCTTTTCGCGCCGGTTTTCCAGCTGCGTTATCAACAGCGTGTTTTAATCAAACAAGTTGGCAACATTGATAACGTCGTCGCATGTTCTAATAAGATATGTTCCACATGAGTGTGTGTGTGCATTGTACTTTCTCGCTCGCACTTTCGCGCGTGCCAATTGCCTATCATGTGCGGTTTTAATTGCCCAAAGGGCTATTTCAAGCCTTTTGTGATTAAATGCTCAACTACGTTCTTGATTTTACAATATGTGTATATATACATTAAATGTATATATGTTTTTTTCGATGGTTTATAAATATTTTTGGTCTAGTACACACACGGCCGGGTAGTCATATAACCGGATAAAACTAGATGCTGATTACTCAGTACACACATATAAAATGCTCATCGAAAGTGTAATTATACTAAAATAATCGAAAGTATCTGAGTACCCGCCTAACTAGTATGCGTGACAGGGGTACAGGTATATTTGAGATCAATAGCAACCTTCATACATGCAAAATTTTGTGACTCAAGCCTTTAAATTCTGTAAATTTGCTTTTATCGTTTTTGTTTTGATGTGATATCCTTTTGCCACGCCTCCAACTAGCGCATCCAAAAATCTTTAATATTTTATCCGACGCGAATACACGAAAACTACGGACATATACTATTTTCACTTTCACTCTCATCGATCATGTCTGAATAGTTTTTATTATACATTTTTGAGAAGTATGAGGAATGGAATGTCCAAAAAAATATTAAATAGCGAATTTAAATTCAGAGATAACTGCCGTTCATACAAATGGCTAGTTGTCCTAATATAGTTGTTACACCCATTTTACCCATTTCCAATGAAAACAGGGTATCAATGTAATAACATATCTGTTTATCTTTCTCTCCTAAACGTTTTTCATAGGTTCAGGTACAGCGAATTTTGAATAATTGAAACTGCTTGGCTTTGAAAGTAATTGAAATTATTAAAAATTTCGTGCTACGGGGCGTGTCAATCATTTAAATTAAATCACAATATAGTAGTTACTCAATAAAACAGACGACTTTGTTTGGAGCACTGTGAATCAGATTATATTTTATTCGTTATTAAACTTGTCAATTATTATTGTACACAACTGTTATATTTGTACATACGGAAAAAATCAGTACTGGTAGCAGTTACTTTTTTTTAATAATTAATTCTCATAACGAGCGTCTACTATATCCGTTGAATTGACGCATCATTCAGAAAGAGTACATTTTGCCATTTGCAAGTTATTCACGTCGACAGCCAAGTCTCCGGTCATTTGGTCATCTTTTGCCTCCCGTGCTTTGGGACTGTTTCATTGACGAGCGGAAATTGCCTAAAAATAAAACTTGGAATATTTTATTTATTTTTTTTTTTTTATCGATTTGTATTCGTGCGATAACTGGCGAGTAGATAACATATATTAAATAATATATTGTAGTATAGTAAATATATGTATATTATATTTATATCGGATATAGCGTAGTTTTTATCTACTTATTAAGTAAATGGTCTTTTTAAATAACATATGCCATTTAAACTTAAAACATGCACAGCTTTAATTTAGAAATTTTAAAGTGCTTTTTTTTTGTTAGATGCTTAATCGGATATATTGATTCGCAAATTAACACGCTTCGGTTTCAGACTTGATTCAAATTAGCGAAGAATCATTTTTAGAATCCTATATTTACATTTGCAAAATTAAAGCGTATGTTAAAACTCTAATTTTTTTTAAATTAGTATATTTAAGATTTTCAAAATAGAAAAATATTTTGAAGGCCTTTTTTCAATTTAAATGGCTGGCGTCCAATGCAGGACAGATTTGTGATAGTCTTTGGAAGTGTAATAAGCAATAAATAACTAAAAACTTAATAAATGAAACTTGACGAAGACTGTGTTTTACGTTTAAACCACAAATTGTTACACCTTTTATAATGTTGCATGAGATATTAAAATTTCCCTTTGAAAAACGTAATTTTATTAACTTAAGTGAGATTCCCATTGATTCAATATACAAATTAATTTGAATCATATTAAGTTAAATATAAACCGTCAATTTAATTTAAAAGTATTTCGCAGGTCAAAAAACTTTTTTGCTAAATAAATATTTGCGTAAAGGTGGAAAAAAGTAAACACAAAATACTAAAAACTAAACAAAATTCAAGAACAACAAAACCGCCGACAACAATAAATAGCTATCGTTAATGAAATTCTGTGGTATTCGTAAGGGGAGCATAGATTGTGGAGCGGGGCTTGTGGCTGTTTGCACAGTAAGCTTTTTATTGTTTGCCAATTTTTATACTTATTTTTTGTTTATTTGATATCACGATGTGAATGAAAAACTGTCAGCATTGAAAAGATAAAGTTTGAGTTAAACTCGTAAACAATTTTTAACCGCATATCAGTAATTAATTACGGCCGTTAGTCAGTGGCCAGTATGGAGCACAGCCGCTTCAATTAAACAATAACGAATGTTGTTGTTTTATTATTTTTTTGTATACCCTGTACATATTTAAACTGAATAAAATCATAGCATGATAAACTTGTGGTCACGTATGTAAAAGGCAGGTAAAAATATCGTAGACCACTTAAATAAATACATTGTTCATCAGAATGATACGGCCTTTCTGGTATTTCCCACGTAATATCTGTCTCAGGGAGTGTAAATAAAAAATATATCAAATTAAATAAATCCTTTCATTGTTTTTAATTTATTGTTTGTTATTCATCATTTTTTTGTTCAATCATTATTACTTATTATTGCTACCTCTGCCGTTAGGACAGGTTTAACTGACCCCAAAAATTCAAGTACAGGGTATCATTAAATAGAGCATTTTTGGCTGATGCCAATGAGAATTGAAATGTTTATATGATTTTGCACAATGGGACGGCACACGTTTTAATTCATTTATATAATGCGTTGAAATTTTTATTTGACAAAATCAATTAAACATAAACAACCATTGCACAGTAGCTGAGAGAAAAACAGGATTAAATTAATAGTTAAGTACGTACAATCAATCGATGAATGTTTTTAATGCTATCAATTTGTGTGTGCGTAAACATTCATTTTTATTGCGAAGTGTGCCACCATTTGGTCTTAATTTTAATTGTTTTGAATTGATATTAAAATTATCAAGAAAAATTAGCACAAACCGTTTCCAGGTGCTAATTTAATTTGGGAATATGAACAATTATTGCATTGAGAAATAATATATTAAATAATGATATTATAATATATGGCAACTGAAAGTGTCAACAACATAATTTTTACAGCATTCATGCATTAACTGTTAAATTTCATTTTCAACACTATATATTCGTGATGAATATAAATTAACTTTTTCATTTTCATATAAAATAAGAAATAAGAGTTGTATAAAAAAACAAGGCGTATTAAAAGCAATAAAATATTTTTTCATTTATATATTCTTCTATTGTATTCTTTGCTATGGAAGAATAATAAAGCCAATTTCCATTTCAGGGTTTTTCAATGTGCCAAACTCTGTTTATCTAAAAGTTTTCCAATTAGATTTAAAATTCCACCAAAAAATACATTTAAACCTTGACAAAACTGATTAAAAATTTGTTCATAACTGGCACGCTTTTAATGTTCCAATTTGCTTTGTTTATATAGTTTAACACACATGATTTGAACTGCGTGTTAAAGCTTCGATAATATCGCATATTGTAATTTTTATTTATAACTCGCGTGACTTTACGACTTTAATAATTGCTCTGTTTTGTAGCAGCTCGTATTTTGTGTCTGTGTCCCCTCTTCCCCGCTGCCTCTCCCCTCGCTGCTACGTTGAGGTCAATTGGCAAATGGCACACGCGCTCATTTAACCACAATTCGTAATGTGGTATTTTAGTTGGCTGGATACCGTTAGTGCCCTCTCTGTCCTTACTGGTACCGCAGATTAGATAACGCAACAGACCGTTTACAGTCCCCCCCTAAAATTGAGCGCCAAGCAAATTACGCTCTGAAAACTATACACCATAATGCTCCAGTTTTATGGTGGGGTATTTGTATGTCTGAACCCAGAGCAGAGAGTAAATTACCAAGTTTTTTATACTAATGGCAGCACTTAAGTCGGGCAATCAGTTTGAACTAAAAAGGTCTAGCTTAAATGTTGGCTTAAACAATTAGAGCTTTTATGCATAAATATAATTATATTAGAAAAGTAATTATATAACTATTATTATATAAAGACTAATCGAAGCAATTAAATAGACTTTAGTTTTAGGTAGACTTTGTGTTCACAATTACTTTTTCTTATGTATTTGTATGGCTGATATTGGAGTCTATACATTGAGGGACATTTAAAATGTTGATTTTTAAAAAGCCAGTCCTTTTTCAGGTTTTTTATCTATTAAAGGCATATGTGGGAATTAAATTCTCCCATTTATATATCCTTTGAATACTTCTCATTGGCCTTCAATTATGAAATAAGCCATTCTCTAGGGTCCATTCAAGTGGCATTCAGGCTCACAAACATACCGTACAGCCGACAATGCCTTGCCCCAGCATGCATCACAGCCATTTCCTCAAACATTTCCTCACATGGTCGCACACACACACACACGCGCGCATTCACTTTTCATTTTCAATTATGCCAACAAAGGCGAAACAATGGCTCTTCTCTTTTGGACCTCGGCTCGTGGGCTGCCCTTGCCCCAGCCCCCATCTCCGCTGGCATTGCCAGACAGCCATATTGTGTGTGTGGATTCTTGGTCAAGTCTCATTAAGAGCTCTTCATATTTTGTGTGCTATTTTTCGGGGCTCTCTTGGCTTTTATTTTGTAAACTGTTCCACCAGCTACGCACTTGCCACAGCTCAAGCGAAGCGCGGCAAATTCCAACATGCCTCACATTTATTTGTGTATCTTTTAATATAACAAGCTTCTGTATCTTTAATACGTAAACTTTTTCCATGTGTGCATTTAAAAAACTTAAATATGGTGCTTTCTAGCCTTGAATTATTCTCTTTTTTTTGCCCAATTCTATTTCAGAGACTTTTATTCTATTATTCTACTTCTTTTTCTTTCTGTCAATTGTTGTTTTGCTTTGCTTCACAAATTTTTTAGACGCCATTTGAATTTTGACCCAGATTATTTGAACCCTCCAGAAACTTGTTTACTTATCTTATTGGCATCAAATTTGCCGCAGTGATTTCTCTGTAGTTGTTGTTTCTGTCATTATTGCCATTGCTGTTGTTTTTGTTGTTCCTATTGATATTGTTCGTTACTTTGAGGCAACTTGTGCAGAAACTTTGAGCAAACGAACGGACAACAACTCTTTATGAGCAACATTACTTTATCTAAAACTTTTCTAATTCGAACTGATTTAACAACGACTGAATAAACTGACAAACGAAAAGGAAAATGTACGATTGTGTTGTAATTTGTTTAAATATGCGAAAAGTTTAAAAGTAATTGCTGCAATATAAACTTTAAAACATACTTCCGTACATGATTATTATATGCTTGGTCTTATTAAAGTAATTCAAAACATATCTTTTAGCCTAAAAGCAAAAAAAAATTATTTTTTTTTTTTCTTAAGTACTGCGCTTTGCACAAATTAAAAATTTTGAACATTTTCAAAATAGTAAAAATAATTAAGAACGTTCTTACTTGTTGTACTTTATGCTACTTAAAAAACGTCCAGTACTTAACAAGTTTGAACACACTAAACTCCCGGTTTTAATCTTAAGTGTTTCGTTGAAATTCAATGCAAAGCAAAATCATAAATACCTTAGCAATGTTCATTGACTCATCGCCGGCCTTTAATCTTCTTCTTATCTACTACGCAACGTTCGGCTTATCCTCAGCTTAGGGACTAAGCATTTTGGACACCAAATTAAGTGTAAATAAGTCAATTTGCACGACGCACAGTTTGTGAATAAATTGCCTGGACACGCCTTGAGTGCTTTGAGTTGTCAAGTTGAGCGAACTTTAACCTTTATTAAGTTGCAGCCAACTCAGCTGTGTGGGTCCATTCTCAGCACACGGCAACGACTCACAAGAGTCCAATAAGACGGGGCAACGCCTGCTCGGCTTGATTAGGCAGGCAATTAGCAACACATCATTACACGTGTCAACAATGGTAAAAGGTTAATTGCTACTAGAATTCGCCCGTAAAACAGCGGCGACAACCGACTAGAAATTCCTATTGTACACAATCTTAAGTTCTCTCTCATATTGTTGCATAGCTCAGCTTGATAATGGCAAGAAAAAAAAACAGTGATGACGCGTCGCGACGGCAACGGCTCATAAAACGTAGCTTAATGAGAAACTTGACTGCGTCACTTTTATGGGCTAAGTTTTGCACCTTGGCCAGCTTAACGACTGCATCAAAAACTTGCGTCATGTCGGCACAGAAGCAAAGCTTTCTTAGCATTTTCACTTTTATTTGGTCTTTGGCCAAGTAAACGGATATTTCTAGTTTCTAACCCAAAATCATCACAAAGAAAATGCTTTAAAATTTGTTTTGTAATAAGATAGACACTTAAAACTTTCGAAATATATTGTGATAATCTGATAATCTGACAAATCGATAACATCTCGATACATCTCAAATCGCAAATCTTTTAAAGATCAAGTATTTCCCACAATTTTAGAGCTTGAGTGATGAAATTTTTTGTGTTGATTGCTGGTGACTCTCCCACTGTGAACGAATATAACGGAGTCGATAACGCCCGACGTACTTGTTTCAATTTGAGTTATACCACAGAAACTCGCAACAAAGTGAAGCCAACGCGAGCAAGTTTCAAGGTCCTCGCAATTATGTTTTGAATAAACCCATAGCAAGACCTAGACTCTCCCTCTTTGCCACTCACATTTTGGCGCAGCGTGTGTTCTGTGTGTCGCCCTCTTGAGCTTAAATTGTTGCATACTTTTAGGTTGGTGCTGTAAATTCAATTTTCAGCATGACGAAACTTAACAGCCCCACTTTGAATGGGCCTAGATTTAATTAAAAATAACTTACATATTTAATGTTATTAATTAAAAATACCTTGTTTCATTTATTTAACACACGCACTAACTTGTTCTCTTTCTCTTTTATTCTCATTTTGCAGCCGCGTGACTTTGCCATTAACCGTGGAAGAGGTAAACGAACGAATTTTTTTGCCCCCCACACTATTTATGATACAATATTCTTTTCCACTTTTCTCCATAGTATCAAGTAGCACAATTATTTTCGGTGGCAGAGGCGTCAAAGGAGAACACGGGCGGCGGTGAGGGCATTGAGGTATTAAAAAACGAACCCTTCGACAATTTCCCATTGTTGGGTAAGCAGCTTGCCATTTATCGAATGCTATTTTTCGAGCTTTATTTATACTTATCCTTTCATTTTCCTCCTCCTCTCCCTCTTGCTCTCTCTTTCTCCATGTCTCGCTTGCGTTTTATAGGCGGCAAATACAATTCCGGTCAGTACACATACAAGATCTACCATCTGCAATCAAAAGTTCCAGCATACATAAGACTATTGGCGCCTAAAGGCTCGTTGGAGATACACGAGGAAGCATGGAATGCTTATCCTTACTGTCGAACGATTATTACGGTAAATATATTCAATGCGAAAATTCTGTAAATTTTCCCAATCTGCATAACCACTGAAATCCCTTTGATAGCCGAATTGCAATTGTTTATTTTAAAGTGGCAATCGCAACCAATGAAGTGTTAAATTCATAGTTAATTAACAGGCGTAAATTTAAATACATTTTATTAACAGCAGAATATCATCGAAAATATCTCTAATTTAAGATATTGCTTGAGTTTTAGTAAAAGCTTTAAAAGTTGAAGTTCAAAAGACTTAATAATTTGGGGTCTTTGATTTTAGATCTTAAGTAAACTTTTACCTCGTTGTACACATGGCAGACAAGAAATAATAATTTATTAACACATACAAGATTAATTGTTAGTATTCCTTTGTTTTGTTTTTATTTTATAATATTTTTATTATATAACAAATCTATAATTGCTACATAAAATTAACCAAGTATAATGGGTAAAGTAAAGTTCTCTCTTTTCAAACATTGTATTTAACAAAAATTGCTTTCACTGGTTAACAAAACTATAAAAAAGAATTTAATGTAATAATATAAACAACATTTCCTACGTAAGACAGTGTTTTAATTGAAATCAAAATTAGGTAAAAGTAAGATCGTATATATCAAAGAGGACGGAATATTCACGTATAATGTAAAGCATAACTAAATTTTTTAATGCGCCACATTTTAGAATCCCAAATTCATGAAAGATGCATTCAAAATAATCATCGACACGTTGCACGTCGGCGATGCGGGAGACTCAGAAAATGTAAGTGAAATTTTAATACAGTATTTAACTAACCTATGTTTTTCTTTCTTTTTCTTCCATTACGTTCACTATAATAACAAACAATAATAACGCATAAAAACTAACATCTGTAAAAAAAACGTTTAAACTATTTTATCATTTTACATTGTGAAAATTGTTTCTGATTATGGAACTTAAATTCGAAATTCATTGGTTCGTTTTTTTGGAATTTTTTCTTATAATTTCGCTGTTTATTGTTAGAACCCCGGCTATATGAATCAGAACTTTCATATACATATTGATTCGCTACATTTTTCCAAAGATAGTGGCGAATTTGATAATGTGAGTGCTTTGGGTATTATCTTTCATATATTTTACCTATGCATATCTCTATTACTCTTATTATTTTTTTCTCACGCTTAAAAAACCGGCCGTATTTTTATAAACGCTAGCTACTTACCTTCTGCAGTAATTTTATTCGCTTTGCATGTGCTGCTTATCAACTCTGCCTATGATTTGAGCAATAAATGTACGATTTTATGATTCTTGTGTTACAGGTGCATGAACTGACACCCGAAAAGCTAAAAGTGCGCGAAGTGGTGTACATTGACATCGCTAATGATCCAATCCTACCTGCGGACTACAAGCCCGAAGAGGATCCATCTACGTAAGTATCAATAAACAGCCTAAAACTATAATAATTTTGTGCAAATGTATGTATGTATATATATTTATGATCAGGATCACTAGCCGAGTCGATTAAGCCATGTCCGTCTGTCTGTATGAACGCGTCGAATTCAGAGAGAAGCTAAAAAAGACCATCCTTACGAAAATCGGTTGAGTTTTAGCAAAGTTACAACTGGGTAAAGTTGAGATCTATCCTCATATGGGTACACTATGGTACATATTCGAAAATTTTTTATATGAATTTGGACCAAAAATTTTATTTCTAGACTGAAATGTAGAATTCATCTAGACGCCGAACCATGAACAAAAAGACCATCCTCATTAAAATCGGTTGAGATTTGGCAAAGTTACAGCTGGCGAAAGTTGAGACCTATCCTTAAATGGGTACACTAGGATATATATTCGAAAATTTTGTACATGTATTTGGACCAAAAATGTTATTTTTAGAATGAAATGTAGAATTCATCTTGACACCGAACCATGAACAAAAAGACCATCCTCATCAAAATCGGTTGAAATTTGGCAAAGTTACAACTGGGGAAAGTTGAGACCAATCCTTAAATGGGTACAGTAGGGTATATATTCAAAAATTTTGTATATGAATTTGGACAAAAAATTTTATTTTTAGAATGAAATGTACAATTCATCTAGACACCGCACCATGAACAAAAAGAACATCCTCATTGGCAAAGTTACGACTAAGCTAAGGGCAAGCTGTGGTCAAGCCGTTAGTAGTTGTGCAGCTTAAGTTGGTGGGCCCGCGTTCGAATCCCGCGGGGGAAAGAGTACAATATATATTCGCTTTTTTTAATAATCAATAATTATTATTAATAATTATAATTTTTATGACAAAAGCAGAACTTTTTTAGCGTTTCCTTGAAATTTATTCTAAAGATGGTTAAGATATATTGATAAATATATATAGATAGTGTGGTGCCGTCGATAAGAGTTTCGCAACTGAAGCTATAGGTCCCAGATTCAATGCCTGGCGTGGCAGATTTCATTTTTTGTTGGTGATTGCCAATTAATTTTTTTTTTTAATTTTTAACTACTTTAGTATATATTAAGTGCCGAGAGTTTGTGTGTATGTGTTAAATGCTGGGTTCAGAGTGTCTCCTAGACGGGAGGTCCCGACTAGAGCAATCTTACTTGTTATTCATACACCGAACTGAATTCACTTAATCCACAGCTGCCTTTGTTTAATTTCCACCTAACTAACTAGCTTAATATTTTTTATCTATTGTGCAGGTACCAGTCAAAGAAAACTGGGCGTGGTCCTTTGCTGGGCCCGGATTGGAAAAAGCGCGTAGATCCTGTCATGACCTGCTACAAGTTGGTCACGTGCGAGTTCAAATGGTTTGGCCTGCAGACAAGAGTAGAGAATTTTATACAAAAATCTGAACGACGTCTCTTCACAAACTTCCATCGGTAAGAATTGAATTTGAATATAATAAGAATAAAAAATAAATGGTGATATTCTCCATTACAGTCAAGTTTTCTGTTCAACTGATCGCTGGTACGGTCTAACAATGGACGATATACGTGCCATTGAGGATCAGGTTAAAGACGAGCTGGACAAGGCGCGCCAGACGGGCGAGGTGCGGGGCATGCGTGCCGATAATGATTAAATCTAGTAGAAAATTTATAAAAATGTACATGTAAAAAAAACAACACAAAATCTATGATAAAGCAAGAAAAAAAAAACAACAGAATGAAATAAAATAGAGATGCAAAAATTTACAAACTAAACTAAAAAGGATACAACAAATTAAAGACAAACAACAAGAAAAGCAAACACCAAGTGTATAACAACAAAAACAACAGCAAAGCTTAGCTCTAGTTTAGCGCCCACACAATCCCTATCATGAACAACAACAACAAACACCAAGCAATAAGTTTTAAGTTTTATTTTGTACATTAAATGTAACCAGGAGAGTTTGCAAAAAAAAAGTCACACTTTAGCAATAATTATACAAAAACCTGTAAACGGATAATTAAAAGTTATATCTCGAACTCAATTTGTATTATTGGAATAAATCATTTATGTTGCAACTGTAAATGAAATCAACTAAATGACAGCCAATGTAAAAAGTTAAAAAACAACTACATAAAAAACTTGCGTTAAAAAACACAAAATAAAATGAAATGAATAAAAAGTGAGTCGAAGCCAAGCAAAACCATTAAACAAATGTTGATATCTATTTAACCGTTTTGCAATAACTATAGAAATACAAACACACAAACAAATACATACACATGGAAAATAGGACAGCGTCGGAGCATTTTGTTGTGCCAGTATATGTAAATTGTGCAACGTAGTCAGATATCTTCGAAGGTGTATAACATATATATATATATATATATATATAAAGATATTTACATTGAACGCGTATCGATTTGCATTTGCATATGAAGATGTCGTTTGCCACGCCAAGGAAAATGATGAATCTAATTCAAAGTTTGAGTTCATGAAATATTCAAAACTAAACCCAATGTACAAAGAAATCCAAAACAAAAAAGGATTGGCGTTTCTGTAAAGGTATTATAAATATATATGTATACCAATACCAATATCAACACAAAATGCTGAAACAACGTACTTTTCACGTCTATTTGAATTTGAGCTGATCTCCTGAAAAGACTTGTGGCGCAACTTACCTGGTTGATAGTTCCAATTAAATTTGTTGGCTTTTCTTTAAGTAGTGCTTAGAGTTTTCAACAAACTTTGTTTTAGAAAACAAAAATACAATATATACTGCCAGAATTGTATGTAATGCTTAAACTCGAATTAAAGCACATAGTACATCAAAATACCACACACACATTTAGGGCACCTCTTAAAACTCCGAACTCCGCTCTAGGCACACCGAATACTTCAAGTACTTGCCGCTATTTTCTGCTCAAAGTATAAACTTTATCTATCTATATAAAAAACGTCCATTTTAAAGTGAACCTACAAAGGGCTTCAAACATAACTCTTCAAAAAAAAAATCCAATATAAACCAAATTAGTGCAACTCTATTTTAATGAACACAATAGAAGCCTCCTATGAACGAGTCTATATAGTAACCACAAAACATGATATAAACGTAATTTAAACAAAGATATAAATAACAGACAGACACAAAAGTGAAATGAATGGAACCTCATAAGCTTAAAGAATGTATTGCAAAAGAGTTAAAAAAAGGCAGAAAAAAAAAATTTACATAATGCTGGAAGTATTGCATATTTAATGGGGCAACTGCGTTTGTAGGCAAAACTGAGACGGGGTTTTTGTTGGAACCCAAACACGCACCCCAAACACACACACATACGCATGTACATACACAAGTATACAAATAGAGAAATGTAAACAGAGTGCAGATACGTGTGTATGTCTGTCAGCATGTACGTGTGCATGTACATTTTACACACACACACCCACGCCTACACTCACACACTAGAGCAAAAAAAAAGGATACTTTCAAATATGTTACAATAAAATGCGTTATGAGATGATATTCAAGAATTAAATATATAAATTTGTTATTTGCTGTGTGAGTTGCCGTTCAATTTCGTTGGTTCGTGTCGTATACTATTATATACGACATTTACATTTACGTGATGTATAAATACACACACATATACACACATTTTTCGAAAATGCGATCTGAATGTTTATTAAAATTTATTTGTACTTCAATCTAAAAACCATACAAGTACATTTATATATATATATATATATATATAAATTCGTTTTTCTATTCAATTCTTTGCAACGGGTCGATAAACATTTATTCTTATATATATATAATATGTCTAGAATTTTCTATTTAACTGATTGACTCTTTGTGAAGAAGGTACAAGCTTCGGCATTGTCGGAGTTAGCTGTTCTGTTTTTGATTTGTCGCAACTGTCGAGGGACTCAAGTTTCAACAATAAATCCTTTTAGGTCCCATTATCAAATCCATAGCTAATCTCATGATATTGGCCTTAGTAACCAAAAAGTATTGCACACATTCTACAACAAAATGAAAAAATTAGATTCGAAATACAATTTTAGGCATTAAAATAAAATATACACGACGAATCTAGAGAATTAATAAACTAAATATAACGAATATTACATTTTTATTATTACGAGTAAAGTCAATAAAAAAAAAAAAAATTATTAATAAAACATTTTTTTAAAATTAACTCGCGTTAAAATTTTCTTAAATAAAACTATAACAAATTCATTGATGCCGGTAATTGCATATAATTTAAAAATGTAATACAAATGATAATAATAACTATATATACATTAAATCGCATTAAATTAAGTTAAAATAAAATATGTACAAGTAACAAGTTATAAGCTGTTAAAAACATTGAAAAATACAAATTGTGTTGTAGCAAATATTTTAATTAAAAAATTTAAAAAAAAAACGCAATAAAGCATTATCAATGACATACAAACCACAATTTTATTAGACATGGAAACATTTTATACAATATTTATAGACAGATACACTTGAAATAACGTTTGGACTTTGGATGCTTTAGTCTAAATGCCAAAAAAACTGACGCACCTCCTCCTCATTGGAGGGCCTGCAATGCGGCGGCGGCTCAATCAGCGAATTACGTAGCGCCGTCATGGCCATCTCATTCTGCTTGGAAGCCAGGGAGAGATCAATTATGCGCTCTGGATAATGGACTCCAATGAGGCACCCATAGTGCTCCTGCTGTTCGACAGACATACGCCAAGGCTCATGTCTGAAAAGCCAAAAAGCGTAAAAAACAAACAAAGCACACATATGGGGTTAGTTGGAAAAAGACAGAGTTGGCAAAATTTTATCTAAACTTGCATCGGAGTTACCAAGTATAAAAAAAATCAAAGCTCTTTTTTCTAGAATATTTAATGTACTTCAGAATAATTGTTTTAATTCCTAAATAAAAATCTTTAAGACGTAAAATATTCTGAGGAGTCCCTTTCCGCTTTAAAATTTATTTGCGCCTATTATACAGACTATACATAAATAAACCGCAAATGCCAATTTCTATTTTTCCTATAAAAATAATCAAATATAATTGAAATGTAGAGTTTTGATATAAGAGATATTTCTAATCCAGATTAAAACAACAGATTCCACTTTGACTAGCATTGAAGATAACTTAAGATCATAATAAGCGGGACTTACATGAACTCCTTGGGCACATGCTGCAATTCCGGCACATACTGTTTGATATAGTTGCCATTGGGATCGAGGCGTTTGGCCAGGGCAATCGGACAGGTGGCCCGCGATGAGTCCAGGAGTCGCTCGAACGCCGAACTGGATACCCACATCCAGTTTCCAGCACACACCGACCAATCCGCGTCCAGCAGATATTTGAGAAAGTGCTGCAGGCCGAACTCCCAGCTCTGCCAGAGACCGCCGCGCGTTAGGAACGTGGCCACTGTATTGCGGAGCGTATGATGGAGCCAGCCCTCGGCGAGCAGCTGCCGCATGGCGCTGTCGATCAGTGGAAAGCCCGTCTGGCCCAAGCGCCAGCGTTGTAGTTGATCGTGATTCGGCTTGGCCCAGGGTATGTTCAGGCAGATCTCGTTGCCCTCCATGCGATCGTAGTACGGATTGTTGACCGACATCGTGTAGAAATACTCGCGCCAGATTAGCTGCCCGGTGATGTGAGCGCCGCTCGGCATTTGGAAGCCTCTGGCGCAGGCGCGCAGCTGCACATTCTTGTAGAGATCGTGGACACTCCAATAGAACCGGCGCACCGACAGGCAGCCGAAACGCAGGTGGGCGCTCATCGACTTGGGCGCGTCACAAATGTTGGGCATGGCCTGGTTGGGCAGATAGCGGCCCCGCTCGAAGGCGTGTTGCTCCACCTTGAGGCGCTCGCCCAGCAGCAGCAGCGCCTGCGTCTCGCCGCCAACCCAGTTGATCTTCGACAGGTAGCCCATATTGTCGCTGTAAATGTTAAAGTGTTCCGGCGTCGGCGGCTGCTCAAAGCAGCCGATATCCCTGCGCAGCTCCATCGGCAGATGCGCAAAGCACACGTCTCCAAAGTCCGGATCGTGGACAGGCCTCGGCGGCAGGCCAATTATCTGCACCGTGTGCTGTGGCAGGCAGGCGTTGCATGAGTATCCAGCAACCAATTGGGACAGCAGCAACACTTACCAGGAACATCTGATAGGTGAGCGGGGCAATGCCTCCGTTCGTATCGATGACCGTGCGCGGATCCCACAGGGTGTGCGACACCTTCTCCACATACTCGATGCCCAGCTCGCGACATAGCTCCTTCGTTGCCTCGTCTCGCTGGTTCCAAATGGGCTCACAGTCCTGCTCCACACAGATCTTGTGCAGACGCAGCTGCTCGTGCAGCCGGCGGAATATTTGCGTCGGCTCCCCCTCGCATATGAGCAGCCCGCTGCCACCTTCAGTGGCCTTCCTCAGCTGCCTATCGATGTCCTGCAGCGCGTCGAGAAGGAAGCGCATGCGATTGTAGCCAACGCTCTTGGTACCTGAAAGGAAATGCAAATGGTCATCACTGCATTTTTTCTCTCAGAAATATTACGGCTAAAACGCATTTAAAGGCCAATTCAGATAAACATGTATTCTCCTAAACTCGTCCCAGCATTTGTGCCTACTTGAAATCCGCTAGGCGGATGACCTTTTAACCGGAAAAATAAAAAAAAAATGGCTGCCTGAAACCTTAAAATCAGTTGAAAGTTAATTAAAAATATTAGAAATAATGCACATTTATTTTGTAAATTTATATACAATAAAATAAAAAATAAAATAATTTAAAAAAAATAGTAGTCTACTTTCATTTATTGTAAATATTCAAGTGGATTATTTATTTTTTATTCCCCTTTCAGCAATATTTCTCGCTATATAAATTATCTATAAAAAAGCTGTCCGCTAAAAATAGCTTTTACTGTACATAAAATCACACACAATCTCAAACGCTCAACTCAACTCAAGCGCTCAATTTGGCTGAGATTAGCGTAGATTGCACATTAATTAAAGCCTGTAATTTAAATTGTAATTTAGCTTAATGTAACAACGTAATAAGCACAATGTTTGAAAAGTTCTTATTTAATAATAGACGTGATAAAGTTTACTGAACACATTTTTTCTGTTCAATATTTTTAGAGTAGCAAAGTAAAAATAAAATACTTTATTCTATAAAATGCAATATTTTAAATAATTTCAAAAGCAAATTATCTGGTCATTTAAGATTGATTTAACTATCATAATATTGTCTTTTTAAATAGTTTGGTTTTAATTCAGTTGTGGAAAAATTTATAAAAATCTAAAATATGTCATTGATCAATTCATTTGCAGACAGTCACAACTGTACTTATTGAAGTATATACCTTATATATCCAATTTACGAGTATTAACCGGCACAGTGAAGTCTAAATATATATATTTTACATATATGTACAAACATTTATTCGTACACAAATGCATTTGTATATTATCAGGCAAAGTCTCTCTGAGAAATTAATTGCATTCGATTCTGATGGGGCTTCGCTACTATCTCCCTCTAGCTAACTCTCTCGCTGTTGCTCTCCCGCTCGCACGCATTAGAACGCATCGCTTGCTTGTCTAACCAGGCAGAGTTGATTGTACTAAGCACGAGAATTGTTGCTCGCAGCAGACGCGCAACCGTCGCCGGCCGCCCCTGCCCTTGGCCTTGGAAACTGCTGTGTTTGCATGCACGAGAGGTATATTTGGTAACAAACAAACAAACAAACAAAAAAAACAAGTGAGAAGGCTTTAGTCGGGGCCGCCCGACTAGGAGATACCCTGAACCCTGCGATCTGGTTCCATAAACATTTCAGCTCGTTTATACATGCATACACAAATTCACACATACACACACACATATACAAATGCACGTAGCACTCACTTTCCTCGGTGCGCGTGCCCTCAGTACATAAACGAAATCCTTGTTTTCTTCTAAACGGAATGTATGATCGTTATGAAATTTTCAGGACTTATTAGGGGCATCAAAATCTATGTACAAACCAATTTGCAGGTCTGTAGTATTTGATTTGCGATTTTTT
>SCDY01001174.1:0-35251 GCA_004143825.1 Drosophila micromelanica
GTCGATTTTGGCATGATTTTTGACCAAAAATTTGACCCCCTCAGAATCAGCTTAAATGTTGTTTTTTATACTATTTGTGACCACCACAATCGATTAAAACCATAAATTCGCAAATCTAAATTTTGAAAAAAATTTTTTTTCGAAAATGAACAAGGGGGGACCCTTGTAAATTTTGCAAAAAAATAAAAAAAATTTGATTTTCCAAAATGCATATATTTTAAATGTAGAATCAATCTGGAGGACAAATCATGACCAAAATGACATCAAACATGAAAATCGGTTCAGTTTTGACAAAGTTATGGGAGTTTTGAGAACTTTACATGTCAAAATTTTTGTCGATTTTGGCATAACTATCTTTAAACCTCAGATCGATTTTTGGGTGTTGCCTCTCGCCAAAATAAATTAATAAAGTCCACCCATTAGCTAAACATACATATACAAATTTTGAAGTAAATATGGATTAAGATTAAAATTCTTTTTTAAAGGAATATACAATTTTCAGCTTGCTTACGGCATAAAATTTGTAAACAGCTTTCATTAAAATTTAATCAACGTTCGAGTTTCCGATAATAATAGGTCAATAGGTGCTTCAGATTAATGAAACACTTTGACCTATTAAGTATGAGGCTATGTGCTCGTAAAAAGCACTTAAAATTTGAATTTTTGGTATATGTAATTACATTCTGTGTGTGTGCATCAGTTACAAATAAGATGTTTCATTAAAGCAATTTTCAAGTAGCTTGTTGCAATTCATCGAAACCAGAAAACAAAACTCAATTCAACAAATTAGAAAAAACGCCGCTATTCAAATTGAATTTTACGATAATTTTCTTTTCCATTTTTCCTCGTGTTTTTTTTTCTTCTTCACCGTTTTTTTGTGGCTTTTTTTCTGATTGGGGCAAATTATTTGATGGCGTTAATTACAAAAATGCAGCCCATTTAGATTAGAGAGCAAAGCGCAAATCAATTGCTGTCGTTTTGGGGGGAATGAAAATAATGGAGAGCACAGGGCAGGGCTGAAGTGGGGGAGGGGGTGTGTCAGGGTATAGCCAATTTAATTGCTGTTCACATTGCTTTGCCGTCCACTTGAAAACATTTGCAGCGAACGATTCGATTCGATACAAGTCGAGTCGAGTCGATTCGTAGCTATTCCCCATCGCCACTTGGGTTACGCTTCAGAGCCATAATCATAATTTAAATGCCGCTGGCAACACTCGAGAGCCATAAAAAACGAGATCGTGGAGCGTTGAATTGCATTCGAGGAGCCTGGCCAAAATTGGTACCATATCTAAAATAAAAAAGAATAAATTTAAAAAAACACGATGAAACACAAAATCAATGCATACTGGAAAGAAGACAGCAGCCAACGGGCCATCGGGCGTCAAGTGGCAATTAAAGATTCATTTTACTGCCTCGACTCCTCCTCGAAATTGTGTTTCCAAATTTGTTTGTATGCCAGCACTTAGCCTCTGCGCTCCGTCCGTCCTCCACATGCCATAAGCAATTTGACTCGACCGTAGAATCCAGGCTGCAAAAAAAAATAACAACCATATCATTAAAACAGCAAGTAAAATACGTTAATAACGATTTGTTACCTGGTAAAATGTGTACGTACAGCAGTGATATATGAGCTTTGTACAGATTTATGCGATCTCATATATTTATGCCCACAATAAATCATATGCCCGCTCTGATTGGGCACTCAAACTAGCTTACCATGTGCAAATTGTCACAAGTCACATAGGTCTATTCAAGTACTAAAGTTCTTCTTATTAAATTTAGAATACAATTTGAGTTTAGTGTAATAATACACCTTAGCTTAATTTAAAATTATATTACATTTAAATGTGTAGGCATATAAAATAACATTTAAACAAAAATTAAATATCCATATTTAAATTCTTACTTATTATGCATACTTTATGTTATACATATATATATATATATATATATCTTTATTTTGGATGTTCAGATTATGTATAGAATTATAATCATTTTTAACTTGGAAATAAAATTCACTTTTCATCAAAATAAAAATATTTACACTTATAATGAATTCTACTTGATTTTCAACAAAAATTTATTATCTACATTAAAATTCTGACTTGTTGTCACATATATGCATATATATATATATATATATATATATATATAGTATATCTTCACAGTTTTTACCCCCATTACTTTCAGTTTTAGTTTTCGTGCCGACTTGACGGTTTTTATGAGTTGACGTTAATAAAAATATTTTGTTATTTGTGATAATTTCAGTGATATAAAATTGTTTATGATTATTAGTTTTCGCTTAGGAAACAAACCCCAGACACGCAGACACTGCGAGGAGCGGATATTTGAAGGGAATGCATGGGAACGGGCAGCGGGAACGGGATTGGGAATGGGAATGGGAACCTGCTCTCCGGCAGGGTCCCTATCCGAAATGCGCAGGCGACATTGAGAAAGTGGGCACTAAATCAGCTGCGGAGCCGCCGTCTTCGCCGCCTAATTACAAATTTGATGCAGCTGCAGGCAGTCGACGATGCCTTCAACGGACCTTGAAATATATGTACATACATGTATGTATGTATACACACATACATATACATTTATTTCGGGCCGGCATTAAAATTTGTTTCGGGTTCGGCAAAGTGCGGCACTTGTGGGACAGTTGCTGGCCCTCAGGATGTCGGGAGCAGGGTGTGCGTGTCTGTGCATGTCGGCTGGATGATCGGAAATGCGACGCATGGAACCTGTTTCACACAGATTTTGCTTTGTTAAAAGGCCATTCTAAAATTAAGCATCGAATGTGTGGGGTAGAGATCGTGTCATATTGGTTTCTAATAGGACACAAATAAACATGAGCATAAAAATGCGTACAAAAGATGCCCGTTTGTCGTGCGTTATGAATTTATGTGTCTATTTTCATAAAAGAAAAACTTCCCATTTCGCTGCCAGATAAATCTGAAAAAGTGTGCACAAGTTGAAACGAGCTGTGTATACGTTGTGTGTATATTGATATGTACGTACGTGTTTACAGGTGCCGCTATGCATTGCTTATTACTCTAATTAATTATAATTATATTATATTCAATATTCAAACAAGTGTTACTCATTTGAGCACAAAAGGTATCGACTGCTACGGGCGTTGCCAGATGACAGAAGAAAAAAAACAATAAGCAACACAGCTTTATTTCTGGGTGCCCATATTGCAGATTAAAAAAAGAGTAATTTGAATGGATTTTACAGCAGAATAGAAAGAAATGACTTTACAATCCGGCACTACCTGGTATTCTGTGTGTGTGTTGGGACTTAGCGTGTGATTTCATGCTTGAAAGTAGGCAGCTCTCGGGACACGCACATATGTATGCTTGTTTGTTAGCTCCTGTTGAGCCCAGCGCTTGATTGAGCAGCCAGGATGATGGATGTGCCTCGGGCGATAGCCCATTAACCGATTTGTTTGTTACCCTCTCGAAACCCTTCAACGGACGGGGGCAGCATCTCCCCAGTCGGGTCTAATACAGATACAGGCGTCATATTTTCTACCATCAGAATGTCTGAAATGAAAAGCGCTGGGATTAAATTACAAGCCAGGACAAGAACACGTAAATCCGCCGCCCCAAAGGAAATGGAAAATCTTTGATGAAATGCGGCAGCTCAAGCTCAAGCGCCATCCTCAGAGCACCCCCGTCCACGCTGCTGGCACGCACAATCTCCTACGCATCAGGAAAAGGGGCAAGGTGGGAAGTCTGGAAATGGAAATGCGCCTGGGCAGGGACGCCCACGCATGAGATACATTTCAGATGCCGTAATGTATGAGATACTTTGCTCTGTCTAAATTAAAAAATTCCATGGAGAGAAGGAAAATTATAATGTGGCAGGATGAACACAGAATGCGAGAGAGAGAGAGAGAGAGAGAGAGAGAGAGAAAAAAATGTAATAAAGACATGAGTTGTGAAATTATTAAGATGATTATGAGAAACGAGACGAGTCTGCGAGCTGAGTGGTTCCACGCCAGGAGCCACAGCAACAGCGTTTTATAATCAGCCAGAAAAAGTAATATACATATATGCACACTTAAAAGCAACATCTAGGAGCTGAGAAAAGCTCCTTAGGGAACGATTCCCATCTCAAAAAGACTCTCAGGAACTCCGAGCATGAGAACATGTTACACGGGTATTTACAGAAACCAGGTACATAAAAACAAATCAAAAAGAATCTTAAGCATACGATTATTTTTGTCTTAAGCATAAGATTATTTTTGTCCTTTTGAGAGTGTATTATAAACTTTATTGGCAAATGTGAGGGAGATAACTCCGAGCTGTATAGTAATTATTAGTTTCAAAAGAAGCTTGTTATAAAAGATGTTAAAGATACATGTATATGATAACACAAGAAAGTGTTTTGACAATGGGAAAAATTCACATTCTTCAACTTATCTTATAAAAAGAGTAATTCTTTAAGATATTAATTTTTTTTGCTATATTGCTCAGAGAATAATTGAGCGAAAAATATTTGTCAAAACACTTTCTTGACATTAAAAATAATGTGTTTTTTTAATCTTAGAACTGTTAAAATAAAATGAATTTTGTTAATTTTTTATACTAATTTTAAGAGCAACAACCAATCAAAATAAAATATTAAATAAAACATCATAATTTATAATAATTGTTTACAAAAGAAGTGGAAAAATGTGAATTTTGTCTATTATCAAAACACTTTCTTGACAAAATGTTCGTTATGTCAAGAAAGTGTTTTGACAATGGGTAAAATTCATTTTTTTTAAACTTGTTTTGCTAAAAGAAAAGTAATTTCCCAAATTATTAAACTTTTTTTACATATTATTTTGAATTATTATCGTTGTATACAAAAACAAAATTTATTAAAAAATTTTTAAAAATAAAAACATAAACTCATTTTTTAGATTTTCAAGAAAGATTTTTCACAACAACTGAAAAAAGTTTTACATTACAAATAATCGATCGAAAGCAGAGTTTATTTTGATTAAACACCATTTTGAATCTAAATATAGAAAACTATAGTAAATAACTTGGGTTTTTGAAAGACTAATCTTTATCATATCGAGGACAATGTTTCATGTTCTCAATTCCAAATTGATTCCTGATTCATACAGAGTTTGCAGCACTCAGCTGAATAAGTGAATATTAATCGTGAGTGGATGTCATATGAACACATATATATTAACGAGTAATTTTTACCATGCGAAACGCGTGGAATTTTCCACGAAGACTGCAACACTCGTCTGGGGGTTGCTCGGCGTACTATCGAAACGGGGGTGCATTCACCACAACGTGCCAGATGCCCGGCGCAAAGCGAAATTATTTTTACCTTATAGCATAGGGCGAATTTTATCGCTTGTTGCTAGGCGCATGGTGAAAGGACAAAGGACAATGGCGGCATGAAGGACTAACACTCGTAACTGGGTGAGTGGGCTGCCTCTGCTTTTCCACTGACTCACTGACTGACTGACTGACAGACGGACAGACGGACGGATAAATGGGGGTTGTTCAGCGTTGCAGAAATCGCATCGTTAAAATAGCTGAAAAATCTGTTTAACCGAAATGACGAGCCGGCTGCATGAATGGGTGGCTAAAACAACCCTCCAACGAAGGGGAAGTGCGAGGGGATGGAGGGGAGGCCGCACGGCAAGGACAACGTGCGTTTGTGGTTGCTGCACCTTTCATTTACGTATGTGCGTGTATTATTTATTTTCGGTTGCAAATCTTTTTGAATTTGCGTCATCAACATCATCACCGCTTCTTCATCCCCGACTGTCGACCGGAGAGTGGTGAACGTGCCCGGCACGCATCGCTCTCACTTTTATCCTTTGGCCCACTCACCTATCCTCTGAGTGAGCCGCATGTCCGTGCCGGCAATCTTGTAACTGACATAATTAGGTCTTAACTCGGAGTCACGCGCGGCGCATTCGTAATCTGAGTCCGAGCCTCGCCGCTGGATGTTGCCGGCTGATGACTCTTTTTTTCTTCTTTCTTTTCGGTTTTGTATTCAAGGTCACAATTCATATCGGGGGGTGGCTCAAATACAATTAACCACGACTGCAAATCGGTGCCAGCTGTTTTATGCTATATTCCACATTGATAAATGTTAAATTTTGAAGGGCAAACCAACGACTACAGAAATTCCCAACTACATGTAAACAGTTAATGTACCTAACGGAAGCTCTATGTTTTACAATTGTATTCTTATTACTAAGTACTGGACATATGAATATACAAATCAATTTATATGATATAATAATTAATATACTTTATTATTACATTACATATTACATTACATTACATATATCGAGCGTTTACTGTATTCCATACGTGCATATTTTTTTTTTAAATTTCAGCTAATCAAATACATGATTTAATTCTAAATGCATTTGTATTGTCAAACTAACAACAGGGTTCAGATTGCTCTATGAAGAAATTGAAGAGTTCCAGGCGTAAATGCATTTTGTTGTTACCATTAGGCAGCTCAAATTCCACCCACGCATGTGCTGCAAATAAAAACGTAGTTACTTAAATTACTAAAACAACATTTCGGTGATTATATACATACATACATATTTTACATTTATGCACGGCGCCAAGGCAAAGTCGAGTTTTCGCCTTGACGCCGTCAATTCGCTGCTGCCGGATGTGCTGGAGTAGGGGGGGCGAGGTTCGGCGTGGAAGGGGTGCGGTACACACACAGACCTTGCAATTAAGAACAGGGCGCACAAAAGAAAAGCAAGTCAGCAGGCGCTCGGAAACACACGCACACACGTGCAAGTCAACTGAAAATGTGTGTATGTGTGTGTGTTTGTTTGTTGTATGTAATTTAATTATGGGAGAGGCCTGCCCAGCGACGTTGTATGGCGGCAGCGACGCGTGCGGCGGCGGGTGGCAAATTGCCAAAAATTGTACGCATATCCTGCTGTTTAAAAGTCCCGCTTCCCGATTCCCTTTCCCATCTTTCTTTTTTCCCGGTTTTCTGCCCCTTTTCCTCTCGCATTGTTTGCCTTGTTTTGACTCAAGCTGTGCACATTTTCGGTTTGATTATCGAACACAATATTTTTTCCGCTTTCGTCGCTTCCTTTTTTTTGCCATTATTTCTTGTCGGTCCATAATTGACGATTGCGCCATGAATTGCCACTATTTGCGCTCTTCTTCTTGTCCTTTTCATATTCCCATTTTTAACATCATCGGCAGCTTTTACTTCAGCCTCCTGCGCCTTGTCATTTAGCTTTTCATTTTAATAAAAAAATCCTGCTAAGGTCAAGGGAAGTTTATAAAGCTGAATTTACATTTTAGATATTTGCATGCGACGGTAAATTGAAAATTAATTTCCCATACGGAAATTGCAGAAAGTAATGTAAAACGGCGACTGAAATGTGATTAAGCTGACCAAATTTGGTTATTTAATATTTAATAATGTATCAGCGTTGCCACCTAATAGCAGTGTCAATGTGTTATAGTTCCTAATGAACTAGTTTTCGAATTTCGGAATAGATGTCTGAAAGAAAGTGTTAATTATAACAACTTTTTTCAAATAAACATTTAAAATAGGTATATATATGAACATCAAGGAATTGTCTAACTTGAGGTTTGAATTTGTTTATCGTTTTGTTCGATATGCATAAATTTCATATTGAATACAAAATCAAAACTAATTTCGAAGATTTTTTTTTGGCGGTTTTTGTGGCTAGCGCTAACAATAGATCATAAGCCGAAAATGGAAAATACATGCATTAATAATAATAATAAAAGTCGTAAAAGAGCAGTAACCGTTAAAGCCATGAAAACCCGTTAAGCGCACGAGCAACACCCACACGAAAATAAACGTAAAAAAATGAAAAAAATCAAAAAAATAAAACCGAGTTGTATATGTGATATGAAAAAAAGAAGCAACAAGGGAATGACAAACAGCCGCAAGAGCCGAAAATATTGTTAGTACAATGGTTCAGCCCATAAATGGCATTACACATACAATGGCAGGCACACACACACACACACACACACACACAATACATTCATGTATTTTTTATGGTATCTTGTGCGTTGGTTCATTCGTGCGTTTCTCAATGCTATTGATTTGTGACGCTGCCTAATCAAAAAAAAATAAATAAAAAAATAAAAACCATATAGAAAAGGTACACAAAATTAAGGAAGAGACATAAAAAGCAACAGAAGCCCATAAAGCGAAGCGAGTCGACAAAAGCCTCGGCTGCTCTCACCTAGAAGAGCTCTCTGCACATAGAAATGTAATTCGGTGGCTCCTGAACCAGTCAAAAGGAACATTTTAAATTTATACCCTGTATGCAGAAAATAAAGGAATAAAAATAATATATGTATGCATATAAGTATATGGGAATTGTATGCATGTGAGATGTATGTACATATATGTAAGTATCATAAAAATGTGTTTTATTTTATTTCTGAAATACGAAAAATTTTAGATCTAAACTTTCGATATTCTTTACCTTTTTTAGTTTGATTAAATAATTTATATATTTACATAGCTAATAAATTTAATTATATATTTTTAAATATTATTCATATATTTTTTACTTAAACTTATTCTTATCGTTTATTTGGTCAGTTATTTTTTGTATTTCATAAATTACAAAAACAGTTTACTTTGCAGCTGTGCATTTACAGGGCATTGCCTAGTCGCAGCTTTTTCTCCAATTCGCTGTTATTGTTTGTCAATCCATTTGCCCAGGCCAGGGCCTCAAATGTCAAACGTGTTCATAACCAATTCGCATTGTTGTTGTTGTTGTTGCCATCGTCGCATCCCCTACCCTTTATGTTGTTGTTGTTGTTCTTGTTGGCTCTCGGCTTGACTTTTGTCACACCTTAAACGAGATGAAACTAGTTTTTTTTCTTGCTTTTCTTTTACCATTGTTTCCAATTTTATTTTTGTTGCCTTTTCACTTGATTAACTTTCTGAAGTGGAAACAGGCGAAAATAAATCCAATATCCAAAGTAGTATAGAGCTAGATATTTTTTCTTAATTTATTTTTTTTTAATTTCTGTATTGTGTATTATGATGTTTACAAATCATCTCAATATCCCACTGACTCTACAGATGTCTTTCTTGAACTTGTTATACTCAATATATTCTCAATTATAGCTATTTTTATGTATTTTCTCTCAGTGTGTGTGTGTTTCTGTCTTTCTTTTTGTTTATTCCTTTTGTTTTACGGTCTGTATGCATTTTGAGTTTTATTTTAGATTTTTTTGTTGTTGTTGTTTTTTTTTCAGTTTTGTTGTGTTTTAGGGCCACTTAGAGGCAAACAACAACAACAGACACTGGATGCGACTGACGGACGCATTGACGCATTGAGTGGATGACTGACTGATTGCATGACGAACTAACGAAACTAACGAATCAACGAACCGAGAGACGGCATACACATAAGTACAAACAACAACAACAACAACAACGACCTCTTAAAAGGCTGGCTACGCCAAAGAAATACAATAATGGGCTCGGGCTCCGTCTCGGGTCTCGGGTCCCGGACCGGGCCTAAGTTTACTTTTGCCTTTTTCACTTTTGATATTTTGACATTTTCATTTGACAGCTGATTGAAGGGCGACGGCGACGACGACGGCGTCGGCGTGCGGTTCGATTTGGATCGATGTGCGGACCCGGGTACTACTGCGGGCGGTACGGTACGGTACTACAGCCTAGCGTTAACACGTCGCCGCGCCGCGCTGTTGCCAGGTCCGTTTGCCATTTGCCGGAGCAACGGTGTCAAGTGCCGCACAGTGGTACCAAACGGGCAAGCACTGCATGAAAATTATCAAATTACTTAGCTATTTTTGAAATTTTTATATATATATAAAAAGTGATGAAAACATTTTGTTTTTTTTTTTAAATAGGCAAAGGCAATTTGATGGAATATTATATACAGTGGTTAAAGCGTGTTGTTTTAGCTAGGTTTCTAAATTTGTTTATACATTGATATGTTCTATTATATAAATAATTGTTCTTGAATTTCAAAGTAACTTTTGAAAATACCAAACTAAACAACAGTATGTAAGTATGAATGTGAAATTAAAAAATTGAGTTATTAAAATGTAAAATCACAGATAATTTAAAAACTACTGTAATTCGTAAAAAATGCTTGATTCCATGCAGTTTAGAATTATTGGAATTCGGCTGCAAATGATATATTTCAGTATAAAATATGATATATGGTGACTTTTATAAAGTTTTCGCACATTATATATTCAGCAATGATTGCAAAAAAAAAAAAAAATAAATAAAAATAATTCTAATATGAAATCACTTTTTATATAAAATATAAAATTCTTTCAATTTGAAATATAATATAAGAAATTCATAAAATTAATATATATATATTTTTTACTATATAACAAAGAAATAATATATAAAATATATTTTTATTTACAGTAGTTTACTATGCACTTCTAACCACTGTGCTGTGGTCAGTGCTTGTTAGGGAGGGGGGCGTTAAGCGTTGCTCATATGAATGTGTGACATGTTTGTCGAAAATGCTCAAAGTTGTTTAACTCTTGTTGTTGTTGTTGTTGTTGTTATTGGTTTGCCTGATGGATATGGAAATGGAGGTTAGCTGTTTGCTGCTGCTGCAGGCCAAGTTGCGCCTAATGGCGTCGTCAGCGTTTACTTTTAGCGTCAAGTGTCGCATATGTTCTTGTTGTTGTTGTTGTGCCTGGGTGTGTATTTTGTGTGTGTGTGTGTGTGTTGTTTTTTTATGTTTTCTTATTTTTGCTATGTTTGCCTAACTGCACTTGACAGTTGGTGAGCATTAGCCTTATTCAATTTGCCGCTCTCCTCATACGAGACCGCATAAAGACCTGGCCTCGTGCAAACTAAATGGCCAATAGCTTCATGGCCATGTTGAGCTTCGTGCGGTTCGTGGCTTGATCTTTGCATTTAATTGCTGAAAGGCGAAGAAATATGAACTCTTCCAATTATGTGGCAAACTTGGCTTTTAGCCCAGAGAGAGAGACTCAACTTTCCAGTTGTGTTTTTACTTTAGGCCAATTAACTCGCTTTTCCGTCCGCTGCACTCGACATTAATTGCAGGTGACATTTTTACTGCAAAATGGCAATTAACGTTTAAATAAGTTACAGTTGAAGGAAGTGGCCTGGCATTCTATTAAGAGTGAAGAGATTATAAAAGTGTGATAGTTTGCAAATTTTCTATAAAAATAGCCTTTCTATGCGATTCTCATAAATTCAAGGGAGTGAGAAAGATAAATAAAGAGGGTGAAATAGTTGTAAAATATTTTTAATTGATATTTATTAGTGTTAGTTAATATTTATATATTCATAATATTCAGTAATAAATTGCATTGAAGAGCATTTAAAAATTAAAGTTAGCATCAGTTAAATAATAAGAGCTAATTGCAGGGTATCGTTTAGTCGAGCTTCTCTAATTCCTTTTCCAAATCAAAATTGTTTAATTACGCGAAGCTTAAACTTTTCAACTCTATAACAATTATATGCTGACTTCACACACATGGTATACATAAGTATATATATATATGTGATATACAGAAAGAATAAAGTCTGAAGGGGGTCGTGGGGTCGCTTGGGGTTGCATGGGGGCTGCAACTGGCTGAGTGGAGAGAACAAATTACATGGCCATTTCCACAATTTCACTCGGCCATGTTTGCGTCCTGGTGCAATTCTGTGCAATTTCTGAGTGCCTTGAGAGCGCCATAGGTCGTCGTCGCCGGTGACTACTGTGCCGCCGGGGCGCATACGAGCGACGAGTGCAATCAACAACAACAACAACAACAATGGGGAACTCCTGCTGGAGGGTGGGGGGAGGGGATCGCTCTTGTCGAGGTGGCTCCGTGGCCGGACGAGCCTTTGGAGTGGCGTTCAAAACGAATTTGCCACAGCACTTGAGCGCTTAACAAGCTGCCAAGAAGGACGAGCACGAAGGATGGCGATGCTGGTCATGTAATATTAAACAACAGCAACATCAACTGAAGCAGCAGCAGCAGCAACAACAGCAGCGGCGATAATAATGACGGCGAAAACAATTGCAACATCGGTAAACAAGGATTCGCTCGACACGCTCAACACTTGAAAGCAGCAGCGAGGACTAAGCGCAAACTTCACCAAACAGTGGGTGAGATAGAGAAAGAGATAGAGGTAGAGGGAGAGAGAGAGAGGGAGAGGGAGACAAAGTTCACTGGAGTAGCACGCAATCACGCGCACTCGCTGCGCTTAAAGGACGCGGACTAGTCGGGGAGGGGTTAGTTAGGGTGTGGTAACAAAAGTGCGGGTGCACTGCGAGAAAAAAAATATAATTTTATACTCGATTTAAGTATAAAAGAATAAAAATTTCTTATTTTAAGAATTTTAAAATTTCTAAATATAAGACTAAACTAAAGTACTTAAACCAATAATAAATTATCCTTTATTTTAAGAAATACAGTATTGATAAAAAATAAAAAATAAAATAAAATAACACTGTTTACATTAAGTACGTTTTAGAGTTATTTTGCTCGTTATTTTGCTCGCATTTAAAAAATTCATAAAAAATTATCTGTTTGCCTGTTAAATCTTTTATATGAATGCACTGAAAGCTTTAGAGGCTAAAATATTAAATATAAACCTGAAATTAATTGAACAATAATTGTTGTAAAAAAAACACAGTTCTAGCAAAGACAATATAAATATAATATAAAGTATTTATATTGTCTTTGATTTTAGTACATGCTACCGCAGCTCAGGAAAAGTAGCTGTTTTTTCTCACAGTGTAGTTGAACTGGCTGGCTGTGTGCTCTTTGTTGCTGTGTAATAAGCATTAATAGGGTGCTCACCGGGGCGCTCACCGTGCGCAGCTCCTGCTCCTGCTCCTGCCATGGCCGTGGCCTTTGCCCGTTGCCTATTCATCCCAAATGTTGTTTTTGTTTATCTGTCAACATGCAGCGGCGGCGGCTGCACAAACAACACGCCATCGGTCCCGTTACCATGGGACACAGCCAGCCAGGGAGGTGGGCAGCTCCCTAACCATGGGTAAGAGTCCATTTCGGTTGGTATTGTTCAGGGAATATATGTAGTATGTACATATATGTATATATACTACATGGATTATTCAGAATGAATGCTAAGAGTGCATATTCGTTTGAAATATATTTATATTTTAAAGACAATATTCTTTCACAGCATATATAATTATCGATATTTTTGAAAATTATAAATTTTTGTTATTTTAAATTTTCCTTATGATATTCGCATATTGTTGTATGCCATTCAAGTGGGATATTGGAGCTGTTAGCCCCTGTTGGACGTCCGTCCGTCTGTCAGCATCATCAGTCAGTTGCCAGTTTCAGCATCATCGTGAATTCAATGCCAGCCCCCCCACCCCCAAAGGCACATCCATCTACATTTTCAGCATGTTCTCCAACTATTAGCGATTTCTGTTCGTGTTCTCTGCCTTGAACTGACAATGATGATGATGATGGCGATAATGACGTTGATCAAAATGAGAATGATGAGAATGACGTCGGCAACGCCGCTGGGCGTGTGAGAAATCATCTTTTTAATTTTCACAATCAAATGTTTGTTCGTTGTTGCTGTTATTATTATTATTATTATTTTTTTTTTTGCCTACCCATTCTCATTTGACAGGCGAATTGAGGAGGTGCAGGGGTGCGCGGCAGCTGGCCAAAATTGTGGCTGTCAAGTTGTACGGCAGGAGGGTTGCGAGGGGGGAGGGGGGAGGGCTGGGTTCGAGACTCACGAGTTTTGTTTGTGGTTTATTACACGCAAATAAATTAAATTTATGTTTGTTTCCATTTCCATGCATTCACCTATTCCACCAACCCACTCCACATTTTCATTTTGTTGTTGTTGTTATAATTTTATCTATGCGATTTTCCCAAAACACTTTTTCCAACTACCCTCTTTCTCTTTCTCTCTCTGTCTCACTTGCGCACATTTATGTTTGTTTCGTGTTTTTTTTTTTTTTTATTGTCCGCAGCTCTTTATTAATTTGATCATTTCATGATTGTTGCCGTTGTTGTAATTAACCTTTTGTCTCTTTGCTGCTCATTTGTTCGCTTTCCTATATTTGTCTGCCCAGTGGCACTTTCTCCCCCCTCCCCCCTCTCTCGACCGGCCAAAAGGTCCGAGCCGGTCCCATTGTGTTTACGACCTCCCCATCCTCACAAGGGTCGTAGCCTTACCTTTGACCATTGTTATTGTTGTTGTTGTTGTTTGGCTTTTATTTTATTTTATTTTTTGCTCTTTGTCGGCCAAGATCGACACACGAAACAGTTTTTAGTGGGTAATTATACACTTGACACTTGATGAGGGCGTCCCCCTACTTAAATACCAGCAGTTATTTTATTTCTGTTGCTGCTTTTTTTCTCTGTGTACCTGCTGTGCAGCTTCTTGAACTACCTTCACGTAATTATCACCTTTCTAGACATAAACTTATGGGAATATCTTTAAAACGCTATTACAAAAAAAGAAAAAAAGAAAAGGAAATCATATTTTATTTGAAAATGTTTTTTGTTTTTTTTTTATTTGTCTGCATTTTAAATACAATTTGGAAAATTTGGATTTTGGCTTAGAATAAAATTGTATTTAAGGCAAAAGAGAAATGGAAGAAAAATATAATAAAAAAACAAAAAAAATTAATCAAAAATGTAGTTCCTAAAATAAAAGAATATTTTTAATGCATATATTCAAATTATTCTGATTTAACAATTAAATCTTTGAAATTAAATCCAAACCCCTCCCGAATTTAATTAAAAAATATTTGTCAAAATTTCACGCATGTGACAAAAGAAATAAAGTCATCAACATTTTCCGCTTCATTTTCCAGCCCGCCCTCCCCCAACAATTATGGCCGCTAATTCATTGAAAATTTTAAATCTAAATTTCTTTAATTTATAAGTGGCATTTATTTTGTGCCCAACATTTTAATTCTTATATAAATTTACATTAACATTTTGCTGTTTGGCGTCAATTGAGCATTAAAAACGCGGGGAAAACTCATTAAAATTTTACGAACTTGGGCGCAGTTTTTCACATTTTATGAGTTTTCTGCGCGCTCTTTATATATAAGTATATTTTCCTGGCGTCGGGCACTTTGTCTAATTTCATAGCGAAAACGACGTTCAAGGACCTTAAAAGAAAATTCCAAATTTTGATCACGTTACGTTTTTTAATTGTTCCCCTGCGGCGCGCTCATTTAAAGTGCACCCAACCACCCCCCCACCCACTCCCACCCCCACCCACAAATTTTCCCCAGTTCTCCTTTCGAATGTGCCCAATTGTAATTGAGACCTTGGCATGCGTGTGATGAATTCTCCTACTCCTAATTTGAAATAGGCAAACTTTTATTGAGTTGTGTGTGGAGTTCTCAGATATTTTACACAAGATATTTTTGTTATTGCCTTTTGGCTTGTGTTTTATTATCTTTGGCCTGCTTTCTATAATTGCATAAGAGTTTTACGAGGATACCCGACACGATGTCGGCGCAATTTCAAAATTAGCCTTAAGCAATTTAAATGCTGTAAAATAAAATAAAAATAACATGACAATCCACACGTATCCCCTTATTCTCTCTCTCCTTAACTTATACTGTGTATGTGCTTTTTTTTATGGTCTGCCTCAAATCCTGGCAAGGATGCAATTATTCTTAAACGAATTGCCTATTAACTGACAAATAGCCCCATTTCGGCCAGATGAGTCACTTTTAACGCTGACATAAGCTTATTAGCGATACATGGCCTCTAAACATACAAATTTATTGCCACTCATTCTGAATACACTGAGACAAATTACACTATTCTCAATTGGATATGCAAGAAATAGTTTTTAAAACCTGAAAATGGCAGAACTGAGAAAATATTTCAATATATTTATTTTCTAATATCTTCTGTTTGAATGTAGAAATATATATATATATTTATAACTATGTCATAGTTTTCGCCAAGTGTAGCTACAATTTGTGTAATATACACATAAAACTTAGTCTGATTTTACGATTTTATTTTAAGTACTGTCAAAATTAATTTAATTTTCTTAAATTACCATATCGAACTTAATGTTTAGTGGATAGTTGGAAATCTCTTCTTCATTAAAAGTGTGTCATAAAATTTACAATCACTTATTTTCATTAATGTGAGCTAGTTTATGTGGCAAGCAACCTAATTAAAATATTATTACTATATTTAGTTATTAAGGTTTAAATTCGGTTTAATTCGATAGCAAATGAAATTGAACTTGGCTAATTATCTTTGGCAATTGGTAACAGCTGCTCCTGCTGTTATTATTTTAACATGAATGTTAAAATACTTCGGGGTTGGGGCTCTGAGACAAATGCTTTGTGCACGTGACTTGCCACACGGAGGAGCGAGGAAAGCTTCCCGTTTCCCCGTTCGATTCACGTGCGAATTTATTAGATTTTCAGTAAACAAGCAAACAATGAGCTCAACGCATTTAATTGCTTAATTTATTAATAAACAACTGGGAGCCAATGGAAACGAGCAGCTGCCGCTTGACAGAGGAAGGGGAAAGGGGGGCGAGTGGGTTGGTTCGGTGGGGTGGCAAAAAGCAGATGGAAAACTTGCACAGCAACAAATTGGATTTTCATCACAGACACGAAAATGTTCGTCAATTTTCGCATACGCTCAAATGAGTTTCTCTCTGCGAAAAATAAGCCTGAATTATTAGAGGAGGTCGCGTGTGGACGAGATGGGGAGGGGGGGGGAGGGGAGGTGTTCTGCGGGACAGCTGTAATGCGAGGCGAGTCCTTTGGGAAAATTAACACTCTTTGATTAGGCAGCTGCCTGCTTATTACGTATACGCCCTAATGGCAGTCAATCAATGGACACTTGAGCCTAGCGTCAAGTCGACGTTGAAGTCCGCACGCGAATGTCCTTAGTCCTTGCTTGTTTCTGCTTGCTGTTGTTGTTTTCGTTTTTGTTGTAAGGCTGCTGCTGTCAGGCAGAAAGTTACGCAATTTTTGCTTATTATTTTCATAATCAATATTCAATTTGGACGAAACACTTGCCAGTCAACAGCACGGCTGCTCCTGTTGCAGAGGATATACAAGGACACTGCACAGTGGTTGGTTAACAATTGAAAACTGAAAAGATTATATACTTTGTGGAAATTTGCAGTTCTTAAAGCTGGCCATAAAAAATAGAAAATAGGAAATAAATAACTAATAAGTTAAATTAATAAAATTTCTTTTGAAAAATATACAAAAAAAAATATTTCATGAATTATTGATTTATAATATTGTTAGATTTTAAACATAATTTTTTGTTTATTAATTTTCCCTTATTCATATATTTCTTTAAAAAAATTTATTTAATAAATAAAAAATAGTTAAGTGTATATAATTTTTATTTGAACATACACCTTAAAGTTTTTTTAAATTATAAAATAAAACAAAAATGTGCAATATTTTAAATTTTCTTTTCATACCGATATTTTTGTAGCCCACTGTGCCGCCCTTGTGCAAATTTCCCCAGTGGCAGCTTCGGTGGCTGAGCGGCTCAGGCAGCGGCATCGGGCTTATAATTAAACATGGAAATCGTGGAAAATGTGGCAAACGTGAGCGCAAACAACAACAACAACAACAACAGCAGAGACTGGAGGGACGAGGGACGAAGCGGAACCGGGGCTGAAGGCAGTCAAGAGTCGAGCGCGGCGGGCGTCCAAATTGAAAAAGTTATTTTGCATTCGATTATTTCACAAACAGAGGCAACATATCAACGGGCGTCATATTACAGAACACACAGCATTGACATGCACACCCCCTCCCCCCCTCTATATGTGTATGTGGTCATATATATACATATAGCCACTGGTCCGCAGATCATTTCATTTGCTCTGGCTTTTACATATTTGTGACTGCCGGAGGCATATTTTTGCAATTTTGCGTATTATTTTGCTCATTTACACTTGGTTGCATAGTCAATGGCCGAGGGGTGCGGTCACTGTTGTCCTTCTGGCAGGACGATAATTGAACACTGCCATGGCAGTCCTGACGACAGGACGACAGGACGAGGCGAGAACATCACCAATAGCTCCCCATGGATCTTTTTCATTATGCTGCGCCCCACTTATGAAACTTTTGATTGGCCACATGCGAATCAAATTGAGTTCCGTCAGTTAGTTAGCTGAATCTGAATCTGTATCTAATACAGTTAGCGTCATCCAGATATGTATTTATGGAAATTGGCATTCGGAAAAGTTTTCCATGCAGTTTTTATTCACCGTCCATAACACTTGGTTGAGCAAGTATGAAATACGCTTAAAAAAAATCTGGCATGGATTTGATCTAAAAACTGATACAAAAACTCTAAAACTTTATGTCAATAAATATAACTTTGTATATATTTTATACAATAGAAAGATTATAATTTCTACAGGTGCAGGGCATAAATATAGGTTTACCTTTGTTATCTTCTAATAATTTTTCTTTTTTGTACACTTGTAGGTAAAATTTTAGAAAAACTTTTAATCTTTAACAAATAATAAAGTTTACCCACTAAAAAAAATTAAAAAAAAAATAAAATTACACTTTTAAATTCTAAATTATTTTTAAAGTTACTACCATTGAATACAATTTTAAAAAAAAATTGACTATATATTTAAAATTAGATGTAATATAATTTGTGCCAAAATTTCATAAAATTATAATAAAAGACAAATAAGATAGGTAAGATCTTATAAGATTGAATATCTTAATTTAAAAAAAAACTTGATTAATTATATTGTGATATAAAAACATTATTCATTATTGAACTTAATTTCAACAAGTTTATTGGTTTATTCAATTAAAATGCAATTTGTTATTCAGCTGAGGTAAATATTTAAAATTAGAATGCTCAATTTTGTATGCCCCAACGGAAACAAAAACAATGAAATAAATCTCTGGGGATATGAGACCCGGTACCGGGTACCGAAAACCGGCGCCGATACGTGCCCCGCCCCCCCGCCTCCGTCTCCGTCTGGCTGCCACTAAAAGTGTTTTGTGTTTGTCTTCAATAAATTTTAGACACTGCCTGAAAGCAAATTCAACACCCGAACGCAAGTGTAATTAATATTTCAAAGCGCAACATTTATCAAACAAAAAACTAACCAACATTTTGGAAAGTTGGACCGAACAAAAAGCCAGAAACAACAATTAATGGCACACTCTGAGGGGTCCCCTCCAATCCCCCCCTCCCACCACCTACGAATTGAAAGCGACAACAAGCCAAGAAAACAATAAACTCGAGTCCAAACTTGGAGTTGGAAACTTTTAACAAAATGCATACATTGATTTGTTTGCAACCAAAAATTTAAAGGGCCCAACGAACAACCGTCCGAAACTAGATAAATGTCGAGGCCCAAACACAGTAGCCAACGTTCAGACCCCAAAAAACTAAACCAACAAAAAAAAAAAAACAAAAAACATTCATATACATAATACTACAACGCCCACTCCAGTAACCATATATGTATCTATTGCTTACATAAAGTCCCAAGCAAAGGGCTGGAACTGATAGCCCGCTTAAAGCAACAGCTGAGGGGGGAGGGGATGGAGAGACGCGACGAGACGAGACGACGTTGAAGGCGACGGCCTGTCGAACCCGTTAAAGCCAACTGTGATTAGTGTAGCAATCATAAATTGACCATAGGGTGAGGTTCGCTTGCAGTTGTTTTCACTGTGCCCACCTCGCACTTAAGTGCGCTTTTCATAGTGATTTACGGGTCCAAAACAAATTTGAGTGTACTCTACACTTGATAGACTAGGGGTACTTTGAATATTTGAAGTAACAGAGCTAAAAAACTATTTTTAACTGAAGTTCTAAATTTTCTTTGTAAAAAATTAAATTTTTTTTATTGTTTTTTTTTTTTTTGAATTAAAAAATCTTTTCTGTGGATGTGAAAATCAGGTTCATGAACCGAACCACATTGAGATTATATAATATAATATATAAATGAAAATAAACAACAATATGTATAAATATATATTTTTTTGTATTCTAAAATCGTTTATATAGCATAACGTAATGAATGTTTTTAGCATAATTATTATTAAAATTTTCCACAGAAATCTGTTAAATTACAAAAACTCTAATTCTATCTTTACTATTTACAGTTAATAAATTAACTATTTATTCAAGATCAGGTATGTCAAGTTTTTTGGGTTAATCTTAAACATGATTTGGTTCAACTGTGCCCAGTCGGAACTAGTTCACGCTAATGCACTCATTAAACTAGCATTCAAATTTGGTAACACTGTTATTAGAACAAAACTCCCGAAAAACTGAAACGTGAAATGATAGCGTAAACAAAACAAATAAATACAATAACAGCGAATAAGTTTCATTATTGTCAGTTGGTCATTTGTCTACCTCGGTGTCTGCTTTATATTCCGTTCTCCCCAGCTAACTCTTTGGCTCCACTGTGCGTGTGTCTGTGGCTACATATGTATGTATGTATATACATATGTATATCGTGTGGTACGTGGTACTCGTATATCTTTAATGGCATATTCATCAGTCACTCGTGATAAAATCGGTGTACACACACACACAGACACTGTCTTGTCTGTCTTGGGTCTGAGTCTGTCTGCGACTGGGTAAGTCGCACAGTCATTTAGTTAAGTGGCAGTTGATTGGAACCAGTCGCAGTCATCATCATCATCATCATCATCAACATCATTATTATGATTATTACCCAAAGCCTATTTGAATTTCTTACTGTTGTTTTCTCCAACAGATTTAGATTTTTTTTTTCATTATTATTATTATTATTATTTTTTTTTTTTTTTCAATATCATCTCAGTCTCAGTTTTGTCTCTGAGGTTTGAACTCTATAACTCGGACAGTTCCTGCAGTCTTTGTGTCTGTAAATTGCTGTCATTAATGAGTTACAGATATTACACTTTTATAGCTGGCAGACACGCTTATCCACTCTCCATTCTAATCGTGTCTGGTCCGTCTGTACGTCTTTCTAGCCATCTATCTGTTATCCATCCCCCCCTCCAACCGCTTTACCACTTTTCAAACTCCTCCAGTTTTACTGGCTACTGTTTGGTTAATGATGACTTGTGCGTTCTCTGTTATTTTCCGATAGTTTTTTTTCTTCTCTTTCCTCTTCGCCTTTCGTCTTACGTCTTTCGTCTTGTGCTTTTGTCTCGTCAACTCTTTTTAGCTCTTCAATCGATTTCGTGGCTACTGTTTTCTTTTCAAATACCCTATACGAAATAAACTGAACAGCGGGTATATTGATTCTGTGTAGGCGGATGTAACAACTGTGATTATAAATTATATATATATTGATCAAAATTGAGTCGGTATAGGGAATATAGAATAATATACGAATAAAGGATATTCTTTTTAGTGTAATTCAAATTAAATTCATGTTATCGATAACTTTCGATATATTCCTGAAATCGATAAATATCGATTTTAGCCTCGTTTATAATTTTCCATAATTTTACCAAGGTTTAATTGACTAAATGCATTTTTTATTAATTTTTTTATGTTATATTTAATTATATTCGGTAAAATTGGGTATAATACAAGGTATCTCCTAGTCAAAAAGAGTTGGTTTACTTGTCTTTTTTTTCTGTGTAGCTCATCCAATTTTAAATTTCGTTGTTGTAGCTGTTGTTGTTCTTCTTCTTGTTGTTATTTGCCTTGAGCCGCACGCTTGTCTTTCTAATAGGCTTCCACTCTTGTATTCCGCCTGCATTCCCCTTGTACTCCCCTCTTATTTTAACCTTGTTTTGCCCGTGTTTTACTCTGCCTTGACTTTCTGGCTGATTGATTTTGAGCTTTTGGATCTGGTTACGAGCATTCGCTCTCCAGTCTTTCAGTTCTCGACTGGGGCTTTATCTCTATAGTTGTCGCTGTCTATCGGTTGATTCCTTTAAATTACTTTAATTGATGGCAGCCGCAAAGTCAGCTCCAATGTTCGGCTCAATGATTTCCTTTCATCGCAATCTGTCGTGCATCACTTGTCTGGATCGTTGAATCTCTCTAGCTGGGTTCCTCATCTAGTCCGTTGCCAGAGCCATTGGCTTTTCAACATTTACAATCTGCTCCCCGGGGTCAGTTCGATTAAGTGATCTTGACCATGTTGTTGACTGGCCTCTGATTTTCGTTCTGATTCGATTTGATTTTTTTGTTTTTTGTTTTTAGATTTGTGATCTGACATTTGTGTTTTGCAGCGCATGATTTGTCACGATGAATGCCAAGAATTATCAGTTTTAAAACTAATTGCAGATTTACAAATTTGGGGCAGGCTGAAAAATATTGTCGACAAGTTGAGAGGCAGATAGATAAATCGATTTAAACAAATCTTCCCTATAGTTGCTGATTATCTTGATTAACAAATTCTATTATTTTCTCTTTCCTATTTATTTTGTTCTTTATTTTTTTTTGAAGTCTTTACAAAGCCAATAAACCTTTTATCAACTTTTTGTGTAGCGTAACTGATCTATGTTTCTTATCCCTTTTTAAAAACTTAGGATGGCAAATTTATATTTCTTATCAATAGTATATCGTAAGTATAAACAACATTTAAACTGATTTCGGAGAGGTAAATTTTTTCAAATATCATGGCAAAAATGCTGACAAATAAAGTTCTAAGATCCATAGGTCCCATATTTCAAACTCCCATAACTTTGTCAAAACTGAACCGATTTTCATGTTTGATGGCATTTTGGTCATGATTTTTCATTTAGATCGATTACATTTAAAATATGGGCAGTTTTGAAAATAAAATTTTTTTGATTTTTTTGAAAAAAATCATGTACTCTGTATTTGCAAAAAAAAAATTTTTTTAAATTTAGATTTTTGTTAATTAAGGATTTTAATCGATTGTGGTGGCCACTAATAGTATAAAAAACAATTTTTAAGCTGATTCTGAGGGGGTCAAATTTTTGGTCAAAAATCATGCCAAAATCGAGAAAAATTTTGACATGTAAAGTTCTCAGAACCGTAGATCCCATACTTCAAACTCCCATAACTTTGTCAAAACTTGACCGATTTTCATGGTTAATGGCATTCTGATCATTAGACTGATTCTACATTAAGGAGAAAAAGTTCTAGTTATAAAAATAATGCTTTAATTTTCTAAAATGAAAAAAAAATTTACGTTAAATATAATGTCAATTACTTGTTAAACACCAGCTGTCAATACGATCAGTTGTCAGTCAGGAAAAGCAGATGAACTAGCTCACAAATGAATGAATGACATTCTCCATAAATCAGGCCTGAAATATATATATACATAAATGTAATTATCCCATTCTGTGAGCGTCCAGTCGACAAGGCGTGGCAAAAGTTAATAGCATGCAAGAGGGCAAACCCAAATTGGCGACAAAGGGGGAAAGGAGAGGAACCACAGAACCGAACTGGAACTCGAACTGGATGCGGAACTGGAAGAATGGAATGTGGAAGAGTGGAAGTTGGCTGATAGGAACATGTGCGAACTGTACCTAAGGCCATCAGGCGGCAGGCAGCAGGCAGGAGTCGCGGCAAGGACAAAGCCACGGGGAAGGCAGTGCGCATATTGAAACCGGAAATAGTCGGACCAAGTGCCAGGCAACCGACTGACGCACTGACACACATTTCGCCAACAAAGGACGCACAACAATAAAGGAGTCGAATTTATAAAAAAAAAGAAAAAAACAACAAAAATAAAAAATGAAAAAATAAACCGAATTGAGGCGAATAAAAAGCTCAAATGAAATGCTTTGTCCAGGGCCTAACTAACCGCCGGCGGCAGCGAGTGTTTGGCAACCACCCTTAATGGCAGAAGGACATGCAGGACATGCCGAGGGCTGCCTGGCAACAGGCATGACGCTGACGCTGACGCTGGCGGCTGCTGCATACCACACACACACACACACACACACACACACACACACACAAAGGACACCGCATAAAATAGAGATCATAATAATGCGAAAACTTGAAACCAAGGATACCCGCCAGGATACCTGCCAGCAAAGCACTCTTCTCTCTCTCCGCCGCTCTCTATCTATCTCTGTTTAACACACAACCGGAATGCGCAGGGAGATTGCATCATAAATTCTAAGGATATGAAGCCAAAAGTGAATCATCCCATGCAGGAAAAAAAGTTAAGAGAGACAGAGAGAGAGAGAGAGAAAGAGAAAAAAAGAATGAAAAAAGGGAGAATAAATAAAAATTAACTTATTTGCATATTTCAGTGAGCGGGCGAAAGGATACGCCACTGGACACACACATACACACTCACACACACAGGAACAGGGACATGGACATTCATGTAGCTGAAATTAAATAAAAACCAAACTCACTCGCGCCAGGATGTGCGCAAGGATGTGCGTGCAGCGGCTTAACCAAGCGTATGAACATTGCAAAATCCTCGCACGCAATTTCTGTACTTTTATTTTTTTATATATGTATATTTGCGCAAAGGATGAGGTCGCCACGAATCCGTTAGCACCTTTTAAAATACTAAGGTTTATTGCTATTAAAAAATATTACTAGAGGTTTCAAATAAAAAATTTTAAAATTAATAATAATTAATTGAAAATAAATTAAATATATTAAATAAAGAATTTCTTACTATGAGATCAGCACAAAAATCTAAAACATTAAAAAAGTTGCACTAAACAAATTCTTAGTTAAGTACAAAACTCTACCTAATTCAGGAGTTTTATATCTTAAGAAAACGTAAAATGATTTTTAAAAAAATGTACAAACATTTTAAAAATTTTGAAATTTAGAAAATTAAAATAATTTTTTTTTTCTAAGGTTTCGCTTACAAACTTGTATCTATTTAAAATGTATTAAGCTTGTTGCGTGACGAAATCGATATGCCCGACTGTAGGGTGCTCACCGCTGGCTGTTGTTGTTTGGGTGCGGAGTTCAAATAGGAACTGTGAGTGTGGTGGCGTGATTAAGTGATGGACGTGTATGGACACATGCAGCGTTATATTTAGCATACAAAAAACCCAAACAGGCTGCACATATACATATGTAAATATGTGCACATCTGTGTAACTGTGTGTGTGTGCACTGCTGACGGGTCCTTGCGCTTTTAATCATAAATAACAAAGGACACATGGCGCGCAGATTCTCGTATAGCATTTAGCTTGCAACCAACAAAAAGCCGGGGACCACCCGCTCTCGAGAGCCCAGACCTGAAGCGTAGCTTAATGTTGTCCAAGGATTTGTGCATGTGTGTGTGTGACTGTGAGTGCCTGTTGATAATCCTCCCACCACTGGCCAGTTTCAACCAGTCAACCCCCACTGCTGCCAAGCGCCATTCATTTCCGCCTCATGGACGCCAAACATGCCACTCGCCACTGCGATTCATAGGCTGACCTGGCCCCAGGCTCTCTTTTGTGGGGGGTGGGGGGAGGGGGGGGTTCGGTATGTCCTGGCAGAACTAAACAACTGCGCAGTTGCCATAACCGCCGCCAGCTCCAACTTTGTCTCCGTCCGCGTCTCCGTCTCCGGTTTTGTGCTCTCTATGCTCTCCTGTTCGCTGTGCACTCTGTGTGCGGAATTTTTGATATTAACAGCTTTGGACAGTTTTATAAACGCCTTTCGGGGTTAACATGCTCAAGTGGTATTCATATTTTCCACTGACCGACCTGTCACTATTCCGTGTGTCAGCAAACTGTGAACACAAAATCCAAACCAGCCGTTGCCCACTGAAGCGGCCAAGACTCGGTTTTGATTTACTTGCCGGCCACGTTAGTAGCCGATGGATGCAGCGTGGACGAAAGAACAAGTTAAATGACATACTACACGATTTGGGCAGAGACTTACACACTCAATAATGTACTACACATGAGCTTGGGGGTATGTTTATAAAGCTTGATCATTTATTATTATATTCTTGATTTAAACACTAGTTTTTGAATTATAATTATAATGAACGCAAAAGTTTATTTTTAATTTCTGCTTTAAAGCATTGTTAAGCATTAAGCTTAAGGTTTCTGTCGATTTTTATCGATTTTAGCAAAACGGTAAAAGTTATCGATCAAACAAGCTTGATCTATGGAAATCAAAAAGTTGAGGTCTGTAGCTCTCATGTTTAGCGAGTTCTACCAATTTCATATATATGGACAGACGGACAGACGAACGGATAAACAAATTAACATGGCTAGATCGACCAAACTGATCAAGAATATATACATTTTATGAGGTCGGACATGTCTCAGTCAAAATGTTACATAGATTTCCACAAAACTAATATATATATTATACCCTTTTTACACATTTTTAATTTGTTCATTATTATTATTATATCAGAGGAAAAACAGACGGAAATTCAGGATAATTGAGAAGTGAGGAAAATTTTTTTTCAAATATCAGTTAAATTCGTTTTGGATGTTAAAGTGAAATGCGGTAAATGTCGCATTGGCTACGCTTTGAAAGAGATTTTTTAAATAAATTATAAAGGTTGCCAAGCCTTAAAGTATGCCACTGCTGGAGAAGAATATGCTCGCAAAGTTTATCTGCGACCTATTCCGCAATCCCGTTCGATAGAGGACACGTAACTGTACCCACGGAACGCTTGATTGAATTCAAAGGACATTGGCAACAAGCTGACTGTTGACATGCCCGATAGAATCGAACGGTAGTCGGTCCAAGGACGACAATCAAGGCTAGATATTTTGGGGGTTGCAACATCAGGGGGTTGAACTTGCCGCTTGTGGCAAAGACAAAGCGCAGTTTCCCGAATTGCGTCTCAAACGCAGCTTCAAGGTGGTGGTGTCTTTTCATCGCTTTTCCTTGGGAAAACTGCAAGCTTTACGGCCTAACGGTACAGTTACAGATACATAGAGCGCAGCAACCACCCGGCATTAATGCCTGGCTTTTCGTCCTGCGCAGCATAAATTACGCATTTCCCGTTTTTATGTTTATTTTTCGCCTTTCTTTCATTACTGGAAAGAACTGCGACGCAGTTGGCGTTGTTACTTATGATTTATGCGCTGTGATGACACACACAGGACGAGCAGGCTCTGGGTGCTCTGTACAGCTGCAACGCACCAACGTCGTTCTGCCACGTCCCGCCTGTGGAAATTACACGCAAATTGCACGCAACACGCGAAGTACGCAAAACTTGCCATGGAAATGCGACGGCGAAAATGCCGTTCATGCATGCGCGATAGTTCCTGTCACAGCCAGCAAAAGCCTCCATTCCCCCTGCCCCCCTGCCCGCCTGTTTCCCTGCTCCCTATCAGCATTAAGTCATGCGTCATCCTTGACGGGCGACACATGCGTGCAGGCAGGACTATCGCCATCGGAGGAGGCACTTTAAATATCTTTATGCATACCATAAATACGTTCTTAAATGCTAATCCTTAAATGCGAGCACCCCACCCAGCCAGGTAGTCAGGCGCAGGACTCTGGGCCAGGACTCGTGAGTCAGCCAGCCCAGTCAACCCAATTGCAGCCACTTTCTTGTAATTGTCGGCCCGGCTGGGAAATGTTGCGGTTGCGGTCGCTGCAGAACGCCAAGAACGTTCCGGAAGGTCCTTCAGTGGGCAGGTCAATAGCCGTGCATAGAGCTGTATGGATTAAGGTAATTAATATAATTATATAAAATATTTTTAAAATGAAAAAACTTATAAACTATTACTTTAATCAGTTGGAAATTTATCTTAAATTGAGCTTCCTGCAATTTTTTATTTTCTTCCAAAATTTTTTATGCTTAAAACTCTTTAATAAAATGTTAATGTAAATTTGTTGTTTCTTAAATTTTTGGTTCTCCCAGCTCTTCACTAGAATGTTTATTTAATTTTATTCATCAATAATATCCTTGCTGAGTTTTTTTTAGTTGTATCATATAAAAACTAAAAAGCTTCCTTTATTTAAAAAATATATATATAATATATATATTAAATACTTACATATATCTGTCCAAAATTTAATCAAAATTAAAAAAATAAAAACTCAAAATAGTTTTAATTGAAATTTATTTGTTCAGAATAAATGTTTAAATTGTGTGTCTTTTGTTATTAATCCAAATGTGACATTTTCAATTGTGCAGGTTTTAAAATAAAAAATATCATTTATTTGCATACAAAATAAATAAAATGCATTAAAATATGAGCTTTAACAATGAAATCCTTTTTTGATTTTGGCTTTCACATTTTCCTGCATTTTCGATGGTCGCTGCTTAAATCCCGTTGTATTTTTCCGTGTGTGCCGTTAGCAGCTGGCTGCCCATTTTTGGCCATTGCTTTTGACATTTTTATGGCAGGCAAAATACCAACAGAAAAAAACAATTTAATAAATATGTGTGTGTGTGTGTGTGTGTGTGTGTGAGTGTGTGGCACATGTGTGCGGCGAATGGGCGGGTGGGCGTATGGGCGGATGGGCAGCAGGCCGCAGTTCACTTTTTAATCACTTTTCATGAGCTTTTAATTACAAGACCGTCGTTGGTCTGGCGACCGAAACGTGTCCGTCCGTGCGTTTCTGTCCAAAATTTATGAAAAAACCAAACACATAAAATGCTTAACAAGCTCTGTCAAAAAAGAGAAGAGAAAAGAAGAGAGTTATGGGCGAGAGCGCTTGCCTAGCAAATACCCTGTAAAAAATTTATGTGAATTTATGAATCGAGGAATAGAATAGAATATATATGCTTTTATATATGTTCTTTTAAGGCAGCTATATACTATATGTCCTTGTTTATTAGCATTAACAGAGAATGTGCTTTTATGTATGTTATAGTAAACATAAATAGGTAAGTAATGAAATGTACATTATATAAAAGTGCACTTTTTATATATATGGCATATATAGGCTCGCCTCTCATTTCCGTAATAATAATGTGTGAAAGGATATTAATTATGAAACAAGCGAGAGGCAGGAAGCGCTGGCAATAAAAACAGCAAGCGACAGGCAACACCATGCGTGACCAACAACAACAGCAGCAACAACAACAACTGTAACAAAACCAATTTTGTATATATTGTATTTTATGGGAGTAGCCACATGGCCACAGAGCCTGCGGAAGGTGGGTTGGGGGCCATGTTGTATGTGGCGCAACGGAAACGGGAGCAACATGTGCAACATGTCGAACGGAAGTGTCGGCCATATTCTACACACGCACACACACACACACACAAGTGCACACACGCATGTAAGCCTAAATAGGCTCACGTCTAACGGAGGCAGGCAACAGGACGAGAGTCATTAGGAGCTGGGCCAAGTAGATTTTTATGTAATGTCGCTTGGTTATTGCTTTTGTACATTTATTTTATTTCATTTGCCAGACACACTAGCACACACACACACACACACCCATACCATGCTGAAATTTCATAATTTAACTGCATATTTCGTTTATAAATTGTAGGGTATTCGAGACATATAAATATATAATGCAAAATGTGACAGTGAAAATAAAAACAAAAATTAAATTAAAAAACCAATAAAGACAACTGGAATTGGAAGAAATTCTGTAATTGTATAATTAGCACCCATTTAGGAACAATTGGAATTGAAACGAAATTTGTGTAAATATTTGGCAAGACATTAAAATGGAATTGGAATTGTTGGAATTAAACAATTTGTGTTAACCTGGCGCAAGGTATTCGCAATTCGAATTCTTTGCCCGGATAGCTGGAGCAAGGAGCAGGACATGTGGCCGAAGTAAAAGTTCGCCTGTCAATGACAGCGTTGACGTCAACGTCAACTTCATCGCCGGCCGACTGTCGTCCGTCAGAGTTTTTGTGCGTCAGTCCGCTGGGCACGTTGCCGCTTCACGTGACACTGACGAGCATGCCAAGGACACCAAGGATGCCGCAGCACCACGCCCAGTCCCCAAACAGCCAGCACGCCCACGTTGCGGCTGCCTTCTGCGTGTAATTGCCGTTGTAATGTCGCCCGAACGCGAATATAATTGCTAAAATGTTGCCTCCGACCGACAGACAGACAGACAGACCGACGTGCCAATGGCCGGTCGACAGTCGGGAGTCGCCGGTACGACACTTTTCCATTTGAATTTAATTTTAATTTACGCCCAACGGCCGTTTCAGCCAGCCCCCGCCCGGAAATTGGCAACGGCAACGGCCAGAGAACGAACATTCCGCACATCCACATACCAAGCCCAGACACGGTTCCTGACCAAATTCGAGAGGACCTCCGTCCGCACCGTTGAGTTAATGAGCGAACCGCCCGGTAGACATTTTTGTGCAACTGGCCAAATTGTAAAAGGAAGTCTAATTGAAGCAGCCCCAAGCAATTAGTCGATAAATTGAAACTACCAAAAATTTAAATACAGTCAACAAATTTACGCTGTCATAACTTCAACGTTGCCGCAGATTGAAGGCCCCTGCAGCAAATTAATTTTAAATTACAAAAATAATTTACAATTTTAATTTGGATATCGACCAGATTTCTTCACTTCCAACTCCTTTATTTTTTGGAATTTTTATTAGGTTTTAATTTAAGCACAGACTTCTACTAATATATACTATATATATATATATTCCAATATTAGTCTCATTAGTAGACATGTTTATTGGTAGCTCTATGGGTAATTTTCCGCTGTCTAAAAATCGTGCAGACTAACGCCAACTCATTAATTGTAATGTCAATTAACAGAGAAATAAAACAAGAATGGAAATTTTAAAAGCAAAACCGGCATAAAAACACCGAAATTTGCGTACCCTTTCAATCAACGGACATAAACTACTTCTCCCTCTTTCTTAACCTCTTCTTTACGCTTTCATCCTTAACGTTTCTGCCTCGAGTTTCTTTATAAATATTCACTTATATGTATATATATATAGCTAAATTGATTAAATTTAAGCGATCTCTGTAAAGCTATAAAATAGAAAGAGAAAAAACAGAACTCACCAGAAATATTTATGTATGCAAAGTTGAGGAAAATTTATTTTCAAATTTAGTAAAACTATTAACCACGCTATGTTAATTTCATTAGCGTGTCTCTGTCTTTCTTGTTTTACTGACCGGCTTTTTATATTTATCTTATTAATTGCGCTAATTAGCTGTCCACTTAGCGTATATTTACCGGATTTTCGGCATGTCTGCCGCATCCGAGCCAGATCTGATTGTCTGACGTCAGCGACTTCTCGATCGAGCGATGTCGCCACATTAATAAATCAGTTTAAATTAATTTAGTCGTGTCTTTTGCTGTTGTTTTATCTGTTATTTGATGATCCATCAGTTGCTGTTTAGGGTTTCTTTCCTCGAATGACTAATGCTTAAATAAATAAAGTTAAGTCCATATATGTCTAAATACTGATTAAGCATCTTGTCATATTAATTAATTACTTAATTGTACAAATGTTGATTATATTTAAACTTAGCAGCTAAATACTGCTTCATCAGCTCGTTTCTCTCCTGAAGCAGCCCATTTCTTTCCCTCTGTATTACGTTCGCTTCCTCCAAACTTATTCGAATCGCGCGCAATTCCTGAACCCGCTGCGCCTCCAAATCGTTGGCCAAACTTGAATTCTCGATATTCACTTCGTTACCTTCCTCTTTTAACTGGCTGGACACCAACTCATTGAAATTGGGTTCGTCCATCAAGACATCGGGATAGCCGGATTCCAATTCTTCAGTCTTTATGTGTACGCTATGCTGACTATCGCTTTCATTGTCCTGAAAACTCATGGACTCGGAAGATTCTGGTATAAGTGTGCCCGCAAATATCTCCTCCATGGCACTGAAGTACTCCCAATTGGGATCCGAGTCTTTGTTTTGACGTTTGATATTGAAATAGGTGCGGCTCATGTTGCGAAACTTTCGATCCAATTTGATGTAATTGGCCTTGAAGCCGCGCTGTTCGAATTCCTGGACAATATATTGCCATATTTCCGTTCTCTTTTTGAGGCGCTCGCGAAAATCCTTTTTGTACTTTAAATATAGATTCAAGAGCAGCTTCGTCTCTCCTTTCGACCATTTGCCTATAGAGCGCCATTTAATGAGCATTTATAAATATATGAATAGTTTTTATATTATTTAAACTTACGCGACATATTGAAGCGCAAAACAACAACTTCAAATGCTAAAAAATATTTGATCAGCTGTCAGCTGGTATTCATAGTTAATATCGATACTTTCGTGTTACTATCGTATGCATGACACGAGCTTATCGTAGTATCGATATCAACTTATCAACTTCGTTAAAAACGCAAGCGAAGCAAATTCAGAATAAAAATGGCAATTAATTGTCAGTGGAGGAACGCTTTTTCAAGTTATGCACATATTTATTTATTTTCGTTATTATTAATGCAAGCACATTTATTTTTAATACATATATACATGTGCTCTTCTATTTTCCATATTGCTGCCAAAATTCTTGCCATGTCTGTGCACTCTTTCTATCTTTCTCATCTTCATCCGTATTTTCCTTTGCCTTCTGCGAGTTCTCAAATTCGGCCAGCTTTTGCAATCGCATGTTCATGCGCTCCTCCAGCTCTGCGATGCTCAGAGTCGAACTTCGGCTCTGTTTACCATCGGACATGTTGTTCTCTTTGGGGCTCTTCGGAGCGTTTTCGTCTTTACGATCGAACCGAATGCCGTCTCCTCCGCCTATTTCGTGATTCGTCGAGAGCACATTGGGCTGTTCCTTGATTATTTTGATAGAGACATCCCCTCCGCCTAGTTCTTGATGAGTTGACAGCACATTGGGCTGTTCCTCCGTTTCACTTTTGGACTCCGGTTTCTCAATTATAGGCACAGATATATTTGCCATCCTAAAATAAATAATTTCCCTTTTTGATGTGTTCAGTTAACGGTTTATGATTAATTTAAATAGATTAAACATATATTCGAAGCTTGCTTGGTTATACGTTTTTATAACTTTTCTAAATTGATTAAGAACTGTATTTAATACTTAAAATTATATTGTTATAATATGTTGTTTCTCTCATATATTTATTTCGATATAAGCAAATTTTTTACTTACAAAAATATCCAAATAGGAGGTATTCCTATTTATACAGCCTATATATTCTAAAATTCAAATATTCAACAAGCCAAATAAAAATCTTCTTTCTCAGATTTTGCTTAGCCTATTCTCTTAAATGTAAGCCCAATTGACTTAACTGGCATTATGAATTACCACATAAACAGATCATAAGCACAAGCATTTTGTGCGCCACCTGCTTTGAGCCAAAATGCCAAGGTTCGCATATTGGCCAACAGCAAGCAATTTACAGTTAAAGCCAACTAACTGAAAAATATCAAAAGTTAAGCAAACAAACCACTGTCTGGACATGGAGAGCTAGAGCCAGAGTCGAAGTTGGTTAATGCTTTGGTTTCTGTTTGCTTTTTGGCTCTTTTGGGCTCGTTTCGTTTTGGCTGTCTCTTAGCCAGTTTCGGTTTTCTGGGCAACATTGGGCAATGGCAACACACACCCATATTTGGTAGAAGAAAAACAAAACTGAAAAATAAAAATAAATTTTGGGTGCGTTAGTCAAACACTGATAAAAATCGTTAGCCAAAGATGAGGAGTAGCGTACGTGTCTGCGGCCAGACATTGGGACAGAGCAAGAGCCAAAATATATTAGGCCAATTATGTTTAAAAGAGAAAAAATAAATAAATTTACATGTACTGGCGTCAAGTGGCCTCTTTGTCCCCCAACTCCTCCAGCCAACAGCCAGCTCTGTTGGCCATATCTCGATGCAGGCCACGAAACGTGCAACGGAATAAACGAACGCAGTGAACCCAACAAGAGCTGAGCCCATGTTTCCTAGGGTGTTCTTTATTTTTTATACCACTTTTTTTTTCTTTTTTGTTATTATTATCGCACACTTTTCTAGCCGTATCTATACGGTCATGTGCTGTGCCTATCTCGACTTTAGCATCGCCAACGTCTACGAATTTTTTCATTTGTTCTCTTTTCCCTGCTTACAAATTTTCTTTTACCAGGTGAAAAGGTATAGAAACAGGGCACAGTTGTGCGTAATTAATTTTGAGGATCTGAATTCAGATATTTGGCGATAGCAACGTGTACATAAAATTTCCATATCACTCGGCTGCCTGACACGTACAGCCTACCTGTCAATGGGTCTTCAGATCAGATCTTGATGGAAAAATCTACTTGAGGGAAAAATCCATTCATTCACTTTGTGTGTCAACTAGGAGCTCACTTGTTGATAATTAGGCTCAGAATTCCTCAATTGGGTGTGAACTATTTCTGGATTATGCGATTAAAATTTTATTCTATTTAAAATTAAATCCAATTTTTACCAGTAGTTTAATATAGACAGGAAAATATAGACAGATAAAAGGGTATCCTGCAGCCTGCCTCAAAAAAAAAAATAATAATAATAATAATAAGAAACTAATTTTTACAGATGTATTTTTGTAAATAGAAACAGAAACCTTGTGATGTTTATATTATTTAATAAAAACCATCTGGCAATTTTCTTGTGAGTTTTCACGCAGCTCTCAGAATGATAAATGCTACCTATAAAATTGGCTGATAAGTTCAAATTTATCAAATCGAGAGCCCTACAGTTTTCCCGGGGCATCATTTGCAGCGTCGGGAAATAGAAAATGACTTTCGACACGGTTATCAATAACCGGCTATCGATATTTTATGAAAATTGATACGGCACACCCCGCCCCCCTTCCCCCCGCAGCTCGCGGGCCAAATAAATATAAATAATAATGGGCATTATTACAGTTTATATCATCCTAAATAGTTTTTTTTGCCCTATTCGCTTTGCTTTCGCTTTCTCTGTTTTGGGCTGTTGTCCTGAAGTCCTTTACCAATGCCACTCATAAGCGCACTAATCCGTCAAAATTTATTGCCATAACTGTGCCCGAGCTCAGAACTCAGCCAGGATAAGGATGTGTGGCATGTGGCATGTGTAAATGAGCGAGAGCGAGAGCGACGTTCGTCCGTCCAGGCAATTGATAACGTGTGCGTGTGAAATTTATCAAATAAATTGAGGCCATAAATGTCATAGCTGCGCATGATTCATAGACAGATTCTGATGCTGCTGCTGCTTATTAGTATCAGACAGCTTCCGTTGCCAATCAAGCCAATTCCCAAACTCCCAATGGCAGAAGTCAATCCGACTTGCCGATGCCATTAGCTGACAAATTTGTCGGTCGAATTTCGCGACTCTTTGCAATTTATTAAAAAGCCATCAAAAAATTAAGCTTCATATTTTATATGGGGAGATTTGTATAAGCCCTGTATTAAGAAGAGAAGTGCTTTATATCTGTGCATACCCTGTAGTAATAATAATACTATGAAATTATACAAATTAAATTT